>JADRCH010000030.1:7287816-7324649 GCA_019843965.1 Rhynchomys soricoides
GAAGACATTGCCCTCAAGAAGGCCACATATCATGCATCTCTCCTCCTTACTGTGCTTTCTTTAACTATCCCCTTCTCCATCAACCCACAGCCTTTTCCACCTTTCCTCCTCTCTAACATGTTTTTGTTTGTAACATTTGAGAATAATGCTAAATATAAGAGAGTGATTTTTTAAAAGTTGGAATATCATCTGACTCTGGGAAAAATGATGTGAGTTTTTTGTATGTTTCTTTGTTTTGTATTATCTTCATTTGTCTTAACTAAGTCTGTCAAACAGCAGCCATGGGAGTAGTAGACTCCACACTATATATTTTGTGTGAAGCCATCTTCTGACTGAGCTAATGGAAACTTTAGAGTGATGGTTTGTCAGGTGAACATATTCTTGCCTTGTGTCACTTCTTTTTTCTTTTCTGGAAATACTATGGATTAGTCATAGGGTTTCATTTGTAAAATCAGTAAGAAGAGAGATAGTGATAGTTTTGACTCATCTAAGAAGAGAAGACATAAATATTTAATTCATCACTTAGTAAAATTTCTCTAAAAGGACAAATAGCATGACTATGAAGCAGTCAGATTAATGTTGAAAATAAATTAATTTCTGCCATCTCAAAGCTACCAGCTTCATGACTTTCTAAAATCACTTCTGTGTTTCTCAATTGCTAATATTTTCCAGAGAACCATGCTTTGATTCAGAGTTTTCCTTTGGTATGGATATTTTAAATAAGGTAGAGAATAATACAAGTCCAAAAGATTATTCCATCTCATGGAGTGTCATTTTTGAATAGTTCACTGTTTACTGCTCTAGAGGCAGTGGGACTTGTGAAAATGTAGCTGATAAATGGGTCAGACTAAAGTATCATGGAAAATACAACTTTATTGAGGGTCTTGAAAAAAATTAATTCTAAAGTTTAAGAAGAGTCACACAAGTAGTAAAAAATAGTGTTCAATCACAGGGGTAAAAAATATACTTTCCATGGAGGCATATATAAACAAATAACAATAATCATTTGTAATGGTTATCTGAAGTAAATGAACTCCTATCAGTATACCTTGGAGGGGCACTAAAGAATAATCCAAAAATAATTGTTTTGAAAAAAAACTGATGTCGAAAGACTCTTGTATTGGTTTCTTGGAATTTTTTTGACAAACACTCAGAAATCTTCTCACACAAGTCCATTTTTCTACGGTGTTCCTACAGTTTGCTTAAGTCAACCAGGTGTAGTGTTATTGGTAATTGTATGATTGTATGTTTACTGCTGAATATAACATAGCATTACTTCATCATGAGTCTTTCAGAATGAATGCAAAGTTCTATTGTACATAGGGATTGTAGGAAAAGCACACAGGTATGAGTGTGTGTGTGTGTGTGTGTGTGTGTGTGTGTGTGTGTGTCTACAGGAATGTTGTTGTGTACATGTGCATCTGGGTTTACAAGTACATGTACATCTATGTAGAGAACAGAGGTCAATGAAATATCCTTTAGCATGTGGCATCCAGGTTTTTGTCTGTTTATTGAGACATGTCTCTCATTGACCTTGACTCTTTAATTAGCCTAGGCCCACAGTCAGTAAGTCCCAGAATCTTCATAATTGTACCTCCCATGTAGATATTTTAAGTACTGCTACCATGTTTTGATTTATTATTTGCTTGTTTTTGAGATTAAAATATAATTAGATAATTTTCCTTTCTCTTTCTTCCTCCAAGTTCTTCCAAATACATCTCCTTGTTCTCAAATGTATGGCCTTTTTCCCACACTAATTATGGTTATGTGCATATACATGAATACTTTTTCTTAAATATAACCTGTTTATATAAATATAATGTTACACACACACACACACACGTGTGTGTGTGTGTGTGTGTGTGTGTGTGTGTATAATTTCAGAGCTGACCATTTGGTATTGGATGAATAATTAATGTTCTCATCTCTGAAGAAGACCATTTCTTCCACTCTCAGCACTCCTTGTTTCTTGGAGTTCATTGTAGAGGATTAAATGTTTGTTCCCAGTCATTTTAGAATACCTATTTTTACTGTCTCTGCTAAGGTCATATTTGGTCATATTTGGCTGGTCATGTTGGAGATACTCAACTGTTGTAACTTTTAAGACTATTAGGAGACACAATCTTAAGGAAGTTCCCTGATCTATTACAGGCTTTCCAACCTCTTTTATATTCCCTGGGCCTTCAGTTGTAAGAATATTTTACAGTTGTATCCTTTGGGACTAGACACCACAACTCCGAATTAAGTTTTTTTGTGATTTTCTGTAATGTCTGTCTGTTACAAGGAAAAGTTCGATATAGGGTAAGGACTACACTTGCCTGTGGATATAAAGAAATATGTTTAGAATATAGTTAAGGGTTATGGTGGTTTAGCAGTGTGGCAGTTATAGATTCTACTATAAGACCCATGCCTTCACTATGTATGAGTAGTTGGGTAGATGTTAGTAGCTTGTCTGATTTCTCTCTTGATGAGCTGGTCTTAGATCTTATCAAAGAGCTGTTGTTTATCAACAATAGCTGTGGTATATATACTACTTCTGTATTGTTAGGGATATGTTATTAGCTGGTAATTTTTATGGTATATATGTGCTACAGTTCAGTAGACCTGTTGAATGATACCTTTGGAGCTTTCATGACAGCTTCTTTTTTATTATTATTTTTAAATTTTTGATACTTTATTTATATTTCAAATATTTTCCCTTTTCAGGTCTGCCCTTTGAAAACCCCCAAACCCATCCCCCTCCCCTTGTCTCTATAAGGGTATTCTCCTACCTCCCACCCACTCCCATCTTCCCTCTCTGTCATTCCCCTATACTGGAACATCTAAAACCTTCAGGCCCAAGGGCCTCTCCTCCCACTGATGGCCAACTAGGCCCTCCTCTACCACATATGTGGCCAACAGCATGGGTCGCTCCATATGCATTCTTGGATTGATGGACCAGTCTCTGGGAGCATCAGGGGGACCTGACCAGTTGACAATGTAGCTCCCACCCCAAGCTCCCTCAGCTCCTTCAGTCCCTTCTCCAATACCTCCAGCTGGGACCCCACTCTCAGTCCAAGAGTTGTTGTGAATTGAATCATGGGTGTTCCAAAATTTTGGTCTAATATCCACTTATCAGTGAGTACAGTCAGTGTTTGTTCTTTTGTGACTGAATTACCTCACTCAGGATGATATTTTCAAGTTCGATTCATTTTCCTGTAAATTTCATGAAGTAACTGTTTTTGAAATAGCAGAGTAATATTCCATTGGGTAAATGTACCATATTCTCTGTATCCGTTCCTCTGTTGAGGGATATCTGGGTTGTTTCCAGCTTCTGGCTATTATAAATATGGCTGCTATGAACATAGTAGAGCATGTGTCTTTACTACATGTTGGAGCATCTGCTGGTTATATACCCAGGAGTGGTATAGCTGGATCCTCAGGTAGTACTATGCCCAAATTTCTGAGGGTCTGCAACCTGAATTCCAGAGTGGTTGTACCAGCTTGCAATCTCACCAGCAATGAAGGAGTATTCCTCTTTCCTCAGATCCTCGCCAACATCTGCTGTCACCTGACTTTTTGATCTTAGCCATTCTGACAGGTGTGAGCTGGAATCTCAGGGTTGTTTTGATTTGCATTTCCCTGGTGACTAAGGATGTTGAACATTTCTTTAGGTGCTTCTCAGCCCTTTGAGTTTCCCCAGTTGAGAATTCTCTGTTTATCTCTGTTCCCCAATTTTGATAGGGTTATTTGGTTCTCTGCAGTCTAACTTCTTGAGTTCTTTGTATATATTGGATATTAGCCCTTTATTGGACGTAGGATTGGTAAAAATCTTTTCCCAATCTGTTGGTTGCTGTTTTGTCCTATTGACAGTGTTCTTTGCCTTACAGACACTTCACAATTTTATGAGGTCCCATTTGTCAATTCTTGAACTTAGAGCATAAGCCATTGGTGTTCAGTTCAGGAACTTTTCCCCTGTTCCCATGTGTTCAAGATCTTTCCCCATTTTCTCTTCTATTAGATTCAGTATATCTGGTTTTATGTGGAGGTCTTTGATCCACTTGGACATGAGCTTTGTACAGAAGATAGGAATGAATCAATTTGCATTCTTCAACATGTTGACCGCCAGTTGAACCAACACCATTTGTTGAAAATGCTGTCTTTTTTTCCACTGGATGGTTTTAATACCTTTGTCAAAGATCAAGTAACCATAGGTGTGTTGGTTCATTTCTGGGTTCAGTTCTATTCCATTGATCTACCTGCCTGTAACTGTACCAATACCATGCAGTTTTTGTCACTATTGTTCTATAGTACAGCTTTAAGTCCGGGATGCTGATTACCCCAGAAGTTATTTTATTGTTGAGAATAGTTATTGCTATCCTGGGTTTTTTGTTATTCAAAATGAATTTGGGAATTGCTCTTTCTATGTCTATGAAGAATTGAGTTGGAATTTGGATGGGGATTGCAATGAATCTGTAGATTGCATTTGGCAAGATGGCCATTTTTACTATATTAATCCTGCCAATCCATGAGCATGGGCGATCCTTCCATCATCTGAGGTCTTCTTTAATATCCTTCTTCAGAGACTTGAAGTTCTTCTCATACAGATCTTTCACTTGTTTTGTTAGGGTCACACCAAAATCCTTTATATTTTTTCTGACTATTATGAAAGGTGTCATTTCCTTAATTTCTTCTTCAGCCTGTTTATCCTTCAAGTGTACGAAGGCTACTGATTTGTTTGAGTTAATTTTACATACATACACTTTGCTGAAATTCTTTATCAGCTGTAGCAGATCTCTATTGGAGTTTTGGGGGTCATTTAAGTATAGGATAATATCATGTGCAAATAGTGATATTTTGATTCCTTCCTTTCCAATTTGGGTCCCTTTGACCTCCTTTTGTTTTCTAATTGCTTTAGCTAGAAATTCAAGTATGATATTGAATAGATAGGGAGAGAATTGAGAGTCTTGTCTAGTCCCTGATTTTTGTGGGAATGCTTCAAGTTTCTCTCCATTTAATTTGATGTTGGCTACTGGTTTGCTGTATATTGCTTTTACTAGGTTTAGGAATGGTCCTTGAATTCCTGATCTTTCCAAGACTTTTATCATGAAGGGATGTTGAATTCTCTCAAATGCTGTTTCATCATCTAATGAAATGACCATGTGGTTTTTTTTCTTTGAGTTTGTTTATGTAGTGGATTACTTTGATGGATTTCCGGGTATTGAACCATTCCTGCATCCCTGGGATGAAGCCTACTTGATCATGGTGAATGATCATTTGATGTGTTCTTGGATTTGGTTTGCGAAAATTTTATTGAGTATTTTTGCATGAATATTCATGAGGGAAATTGGTCTGAAAATTTTTTTCTTTATTGGGTCATTGTGAGGTTTTGGTATCAGTGTAACTATGGACTTATAGAATGAATTGGGTAGTGTTCCTACTGTTTCTATTTTGTGAAATATTTTGAAGAGTATTGGTATTAGATCTTCTTTCAAGTTCGGATAGAATTCTGCACTAAACCCATCTTGTCCTGGGATATTTTTGATTGGGAGACTTTTAATGACTGCTTCTATTTCTTTATGGGTTATGGGACTGTTTAGGTGGTTTATCTGATCCTGACTTAAGTTTGGTATATGGTATCTGTCTAGAAATTTGTCCATTGTATCCAGATTTTCCAATTTCGTTGAGTATAAGCTTTTGTAGTAGAATCTGATGATTTTTTGAATTTCCTCAAATTCTGTTGTTATATCTCCCTTTTCATTTCTGATTTTGCTAATTTGGATACTGTCTCTATGCCCTCTGGTTATTATGGCTAAGTGTTTATCTATCTTGTTGATTTTCTCAAAGTATCAGCTCCTGGTTTTGTTGATTCTTTGTATAGTACTTTTGTTTCTACTTGGTTGATTTCAGCCCTGAGTTTGATTTTTTCTTGTCTTCTACTCCTCTCGAGTGTATTAGCTTCTTTTTGTTCTAGAGCTTTCAGGTGTGCTATTAAGCTGCTAGTGTATGTTTTGTCCATTTTCTTTTTGGAGACACTCACAGGTATGAGTTTTCCTCTTAACACTGCAAGAGTTTGGGTATTTTGTACTTTCATTTTCATTAAGTTCTAGGAAGTCTTTAATTTCTTTTTTTATTTCTTCCTTGAATAAATTATCATTGAGTAGAATATTGTTCAGCTTCCATGTATATGTGGGTTTTCTGTTATTTTTATTGCCAATGAAGTCCAGCCTTAATCCATAGCGATCTGATAGAAGGTATGGGATTATTCAATATTCTTATATCTGTTGAGATTTGTTTTGTTACCAATTACGTGGTCAATTTAAGAGTAAGTACCATGGGGTGCTGAGAAGAAGGTATATTTTTTTATTTAGAATGAAATGTTCTATAGATATCTGTTAAATATATTTGGTCCATACTTCTGTTAGTTTCACTGTGTCTCTGTTAAATTTGTGTTTCCAAGATCTGTCTATTGATGAAAGTGGGGTGTTGAAGTCTCCCACATTTATTATGTGAGGTGCAATGTGTGCTTTGAGTTTTATTTAAGTGGGTGCCCTTACATTTGGAGCATAGAAGTTCAGAATTGAGAGTTCTTGATAGATTTTTCCTTTGATGAGTATGAAGTGTCCTTCCTTATCTTTTTTGATTACTTTTGGGTAAAAGTCAATTTTATCCAACATTACAATGGCTACTTCTGCCTATTTCTTGGGAGCATTTGCCTGGAAAATTGTTTTTCAGAAATTCACTCTGAGGTATTGTTTGCCTTTAACACTGAGGTACATTTCCTATATGCAGCAAAATGCTGGGTCCCCTTTATATATCTTGTCTGTTATCCTATGTCTTTTTATTGGGGACTTGAGTCCATTGATGTTAAGAGATATTAAAGAATAGTGATTGTTGCTTCCTGTTATTTTCGATGTTAATTTTAGGTTTGGGTGGCTATCTTCTTTTGGGTTTGTTGAAAAATTACTTTCTTGCTTTTTCTAGGGTGCAGTTTCCCTCTTTGTGTTGACATTTTCCATCTATTATCCTTTGTAGGACTTGGTTTGTGGAAAGATATTGTGTAAATTTAGTTTTGTCATGGAATATCTTGGTGTCACCATCTCTGGTAATTGAGAGTTTTGCTGGGTATAGCAGCCTGTACTGGCACTTGTATTCTCTAAGGGTCTGTATGAGATCTATCCAGGATCTTCTAGCTTTCATAGTCTCTGGTGAGAAGTATGGTATAATTCTGATAGGTCTGCCTTTATATGTTACTTGAGCCTTTTCCCTTACTGATTTTAATATTCTTTCCTTGTTTTGTACATTTGGTGTTTTGACTATTATGGGACAGGAGGAATTTCTTTTCTGGTCCAATCTATTTGAAGTTCTGTTGGCTTCTTGAATGTTTATGTTCATCTCTTTCTTTAGGTTAGGTAAGTTTTCTTTTATAATTTTGTTGAAGATATTTACTGGTCTATTAAGTTGGGATTCTTCACTCTCTTCTATACCTATTATCCTTAGGTTTGGTCTTCTCATTGTGTCCCGGATTTTCTGGATATTTTGGGTTGGGAGATTTTTGCTTTTTGCTTTTTCTTTTTACTGTTGTGTCAATGTTTTCTTTGGTATCTTCGTCACCTGAGATTTTCTCTTCTATCTCTTGTATTCTGCTGGTGATTCTTTCATCTATGACTCGTGATCTCTTTCCTAGTGTTTCTATCTCCAGAGTTGTATCCCTTTGTGATTTCCATTTCCATTTTTAGACCGTAGATGGTTTTGTTCATTTCTTTCCCGTTTGTGTTTTCCCTTATTTCCTCTTTAAGAGCTTCTAGCTGATTGCCTGTGTTCTCTTGTATTTCGTTAAGGGAGTTATTTATTTCCTTCTTAATATCTTCTATCATCATCATGAGAAGTGATTTTAAATTTGAGTCTTGCTTTTCTAGTGTGTTGGGGTATTTAGGGCTCACAGTGGTAGGATAACTAGGTTCTAATGAAGCCAAGTTGTCTTGGTTTCTGTTCCTTATGTTCTTGCCCTTGCCTTTTGCTTTCTGGTTATCTCTGGTGTTAGCTGGTCTTGCTCTCTCTCTGACTGTGGCTTGTCCCTCCTGCAAGCCTTGCATCAGTACTTCTTGGAGACCTGCTTTCTCTGAGATTAATTTGGGTTATGAGTGCTGTGGTACAGGGTCAGTTCTGGGTTGCAGACTGAAACTAGGAGGATCCTGTCCCCAGCTGTTCCTTTCTTTCCTGTGTCCTGAAGGCTCTTTAAGGGTCCCTCTTGATCGAGGAATTTGAAGAGAAGTGGTGGTCTTCCTGTGCTTGAATGTGTGTCAGCACTCCTGGGAGATCATCTCTCTCTTGGCACTCTTTGCGTATGGAGCCCTGTGTCACAGGATCAGCTCCTTGGAAAGGAAACTGGAAGGCTACTCCTCAGTCCCTGCGTCCTGAGGTTTCTTGGTGGGTCCTTCTGAGCAAAGGTGCTGGTCTTACCCCTGCTCACAGGCTTGTCCACACTCCTGGGAGGGTAGCACTTTCCCTGAGCTATTTGGGTATGGAGCCACATGGCACAGACCACAGGCATAAACCAGAAGTGTCCTGTTCCAGGCTGCTCCTTGGTCCCTGTGTCCTGAGGATTCCAGGCGAATCCTGCTGAGCAGTGGTGCTTGTCTTACCTCCACTTGCAGGCCTGTCCATACTCCTGGGATGCTTGCTTTCTCCCAGTGCTATTTGGCTATGGAACTCTGTGGCACAGAATGAGGTCCCTGGCCACAGAAGGAAACCAGAAAGCTCCTGTTCCAGGTTGCTTGTAGGTCCCTGTGTCCTGTGCCATGATAGCTTCTTGTACAATGAAAATTATAGCTCAGTTGACTCTGGGCCATCTGTCTAAAGTGCAGGCTGTCTTCAGCAACAGAGACTTCATTCCACATTTCAGGGACAATTAAGGGCAATACACTTAGATTAATTTTAATATGTATTCTGGCGATCTAAGGTCCCCATCCTCTTGTGGTAAGCATTTTGACAATTGAGCATGGACATGCAGACTATTAAGTTGCATTGCTCTTCCCTTCATACTCTCTGACAATCAACCAAGCATCAAGTTTGTATAAGTCCTAGAGTTTATTGCCAAGACAGAGCTATAGACATCAAGTCATTGTTTACAGCATATAAAGAATTGGTCTCCATCCCTCTTCAGAATTTACTCCTCAACTCCTCCTAATGTCTAAGCATACTTTTTGAGTTGGTAAAATAAATAAAAACCACCCACATATAAATTCCAATAAAAATAGAAAGTGTGGAGTCTATATAATAACTCATCTAAAAGTTTATAAAAAAAACAGTTAAGATTTTATTTAGATCCATTCAATGATTTTATGTATATATATATATATATGTATATAAAATAGTGTATATGTAATATATATCATGTTACAAAATATTACAATATGCAATGTGATATATTATATATTATATATAATATAATACATTCTATATAATATGATATGTATAATATATTATAGATATTATATATTACAAATTAAATATTAGATCTAGCCAATTATTTATATACAATTAAAATTTATCAAACTATATATGCTAGAAAGTATATATTAAATCCATTAATATATATTAAATCAATATAATCTATCCATATAAAATATGTATAATATATTGCTCATATTAAATATATTATATATATTGAATATATATTAATATAATATACATTCATATAATATTATACATATTTGATGTAAATTATCAAATCTATCTGTCTATATATTATATATATATATATATACAAAATAGTTCACTTTTAACTCTTTTCTAAAGTTATTGATTATAATGTCTAATGAACAGAACTTTGACATCTCTACTTTATTTGATCTAGAAATTAAGAATACTATGACTTGCAGTTCAGTTTCACATAAAAGGATCATGAACTATGAAATCAATGGATCCAAGTACAATTTGGGTTATCCCACTCTTTATCACATCTATTTGAATGGTTACAATTCTAACCTTATACTTTAACAGCATCATTTTTTTCTTTGTGTGGTCTCTGATTTCTAGGCTAAGAAACAGGAATTTTGAAAAGCTTTGGTCTCTTACTTCCAGCTCTGGCTTAGAGGGTCTGTTCACATATCATGCAATGATTACTGCCTGGTGCTGTTGGTCTACATTGCTTTAGATCCATTACTGTTCAGTCACATCGATATAACAAAACAATCCCAGGTACTCTGTCTGCATGATATTATGGTATAGATATCAAATATCAATTTATTTCTATTTCTATAAAACATTCAAGAATGATCTCAGAAAGAACTCACTGGATACCTTTCTGTATCATACATCCACTTTTCTAGACTCTTGCCATATGCCTCTCACCTCAATTCCCCCTCAGCTCCATGTTAAAGTATGGCAGTGTGCACAACGCTCATGACACTCAATTTGAAATCACAGCTTTCCAAAACCCATAATCTAAAGTATTCTCTATCTAAAATCCATGAACTTTCATATTGGAAGCCACTAATATGCACTTCAATTATCTACTTAGCAGTAAAATTAAAGTGCCCATACAGGACTTAAGGAAATCCCTTAAAGCTTGATCTACACTGCTTTCCTAGCTTATGAAGCTTGAATCAGTTTCTATTCATTAAGAAACAAGCAGTGAAGTTGATCATGTGCAGCTGTCTGGTGCAGAAGAGCTGAGGCCGATGGTAAGCTGTACACTGTGTGAAACCAATGGAGGAATGAAGCCCTCAGATCAACAGTAAGAAGATGAATGGAAGGGAACAGAGGACAGGAACTACAGGAAACTTCTAATATTGTGGAAAAACAAAATAAAATAAATATTTGGAGCTTTCCAAATATCAGTTACTGAAACAAGCATGTCAAAATCCCATTAAATCTCTCTACAAGTTGAATTATTTTTTAATATTTAAATCAGTGTAAGCTTTACTTTATTCACAGCACTATTTCCCACTGAGTCCTGACAATGATGATTAGCTAATGCATTAGGGTAAATATAAAGCATTAAAGTATTTCAGTAATCATCTTTATTAACAAATCAAGACAATGGTGTAATATTTTACAGGAAATTAACAGGAGGATTTCTGGCTGAGCTGAACACCTGCCTCTTAGACAAGTAAAGAGCCAGATGAGATGTGAAATGTACAGACCATATCATTTTCTAAACATTCTACTGAAAGAATATCACCATCTCTGAAAGAATGTGCTTTCTGCTGTGCCATTAGTTACAAAACAATCACTTTACCTACAAAATATCATGAATGCTTTGGGCATGGTGGTACATATATACAATGCTGGCAATCAATATAGGCTGAGGCAAACCCATTTCAGTCTGGTCTAAACAGTGAAATCTTATCTCAAATAGTTCTCCAAAATGATTTTAAAAAATTGGTTGAGTGAATTCAATGCTTCAAATTTTCTAATTAATTAATGAGTTTAATTTAATGAATGAGATATTTGAGGTTTTTATTAGTGTTACTCTGAAAATTTCTTTGAAAAATAGAGAGAAGAAATACAAACACAACAAACAAACAAAAACATGCTCAAGAAAATCTTCAAATTTCAAACATTATTCTCTCCAACTATTGCCATGAGGAAATTTGTCCATTAGTAAAGATATTTAAACACCTACCAGATAAAAATGATTGATTTAGAGAAAGGACCATATATGTGACCAAGTTTTTCCTTGGTTACAGGAAGGGATAATTCATATGGCTTCTCAGTGACTGGTGGTTTGGTAGTCTAGGCTTCCGGTTGCAAAGCACCTCTGAAATTACTTAAATACAAAGAAGTGGGAATATGTTGCACAAAAGGCTTCATCAAGAAACTCCAAGATGTAAGTTAACACCAGAGGATGGTTTTCAGGTGTCAGTTCTTGCCTTCCTATCTACTATAAGACACAAATAGCCTCTTCCTAGTTAAGTGAGCCAGAACACTTGGTGAATGAGCTTTCAGGAAGCTGCTAATCTCTGCTTCTCAATTTCTCTTGGGTGATTGCACCCACCCAGCCCTCAAAGAGGTTCTGCATGGCCAACCAGACCCAGGTTTTCAGGTTTTCATCATATGATCTTTTATCAACTAAGCCTTTCCCTAGCCACTTAGTAGCTTTCAGATACCATAGAAAAGGAATATTTCCAATGTCCCTAGTTTTACTAGAAAATAATTTGAGTTTCAAGATAGAGAAATAAATTTTATTTGAGATCAGATTTTAGACAATGACGACATACATCAGACCCATTTATTCATATGTAACCTAATATATTTAAGTAACTGTTAGGACAGAATATAAATAAAGCCAAGTTGTGCATGTTTAACAACTCAAAAAATATGTAGGAACATAATTAAAATTAATAAGCACCTAGTCTAGTGGATGAAAGTTATTTTTTAAAAAAATCATCATATAGGCCTACATATCTACAACAAATAATTACAAAATATCACTTACCAACTATTATGTGACTTTCAAAACCCATCACTTACCTAAATGTAAGTTAAATGCTTAGATGGGAACATATTGAAAAATTATTTTGGGTATTAAAATAAACAAAGATTATTAATACTTTTCCCTCTGAGAAGTGAGATATGTTACCTATCAACCTTCTTAGATGCCGTTCTTAGCTGATAGTATATGACAGACTAGGCATCTCTACCTCCAGACTCAAGCCTAAAGTCCATGTCCACATCTACTTCTTATGGTATGAACAACATGGATTTTTTCCGCTGTTCTGGCAGTATGGCACACACAGCTCCAATAGAGGCACAAACCTATCAATGTCCTCAGTAAAATTAATAGCCCCAATTTCCCATGGCCTATCTTAGTGTGATCCATTCATTTTACCTTCCTGAACCTGTGTCCAGAGGGGTGCAGAGGAATTATATTCATGGACACCTGCTCTGATTGAAGATTAATGGGGAAAGGGGAAATGCTGTTTTGTTTGTTTGTTTGTTTGGCTTAAGCCACTAATTCCAGTTCTTAAGGGAAAACAGATATACTCATGTCTTTAAGGAGTAAAACATTTTAACAGATCACTTTTGTCCGGATTGTTCTATAGACTTCAGAAACCTCAGGTCAAAGTTCCAGACAAGGAAAAAAAAAAAAGGAGCAGGTGCTCTAGCCGTCCATCCATTTAATGTTTAAAGCTTGTTAGAATAAAGGTAAGGTTTTAGAGCTACAATGCTGGTTACTGGGGTTGTTGGTCTGTGAGAGCCACTTAGGAGACACCAAAACATAGATTCTTCATGGGAAGAAATATTCGATTTGTTAACTTGGATTTTTTTTTTTTTTTTTTTACATTTTGTATTTGTTGTTAGAAGATTAAACTGAATGTGATCAAATTAAATTTATTTATGTGTGTTAATTTGATATTTATTAAATGTTTACTGAGATAAAAAATTAAAGGGAAGCACTCTAAAAAGGATTCAAGACATCAATGGTTATATGAAGCTTTAGTAATAGGAAATAATTCCAGGCTTGTTCTATTGTGGAATGTGTAGATACACAATTAAACATATGTATTTTACCCTGCGAGCATATGAAAAGCAAAGTTGTGGTGAGCAAGAAAATTCTGAGGCCCTACCCAAACCCAGAGTGGGATATGCAGGTAAATGAATAAGCATCCTGAGGGATACTGATGAGCATCTAGATATCCCATCTACATGTAGGATACTGGGCCAGCAGAGTCACTGTAAGTAATCACTGAGAAAAACACAATGTTCCATTAGTGATATGGGTGCCTACCATCCTGACAACCAGAATTCTAGCACAGGGTTCACAAGGTAGGAGAAAACCAATACCACAAGTTGTTCTCTAACCTCTATACATAGGCTCCTACACAAACACACATGCAGAATTACATACACATACACACACAAATACACACACACATATAATGAAAAATTATCTGCATTATTTTAAGCTATTTTATTAAAATAAAATGTTACTGTAAGAATAGTAATTGTAGTAAATCCACCACAATAATCTAAGTTGTTCAGAATAGAAAGAATTTCATGTAGTATAAATTGGAAATCTCTCAGTAGCTAAAAGACAAAAAACAACAATTCAATAAACTATAACATTTGCATGGTTTTTTCATTTCCAGATTCTACTTGGAAAATTCTGAAATATATTCGATGTACTTTAATAAAAATTAAATGAGATAGTCTTGTATATTTTTCATGAATGGAGACATTTGCCAATGCCATGAGCTTATGGAAAGTATCCCTCTGCTGAGTAATGTTGTTTCAATTATTTCTCCACTACCCTGGAAAGTCTCAACAATTGCCACATACTTAAAACAAAATTGTCAATTTTTGTTTTTTTTTGGTAAAGCTAAACTTCAAAGCAAATGTTACTGTGACTGACTTCATTGGTCCTTATTTTAGTTATAAAATCTACCTGATAAAGTCACATATAAATTGAGATTTGAACAATATAAAGCAGATGAGTTCAGTTGAAACCATAGAAATAAAAGGCTCTTCCTACCTGAGGGAAGAGGAGATTGCTGTTTTTAGTGGGATCATAAACACTACTACAGTGAATGAGAGGAGAAAGAGAGAGGTTGGAGATCACTAAAGGATGCTAAGAATATATGTAGCTAGTGTTTCCATTTTCATGGCCAGCAAACAGTGAGTGAGATTTGTAAGCAGAAACTAGCACATACTGTCAAGTGGTGACCTTGATGGTTCTTCAGGAGCTGTAGAATAAAACAAAGGTAAAATGCTCCTTGAGAAGCCAACCATAAGCAGTGAGAGGAAATAAGATGTGTCTGCTGCCATTCTGTTACATTTCTCTAACTTATACAGATATTGTTTTCATTTTGAGGTGACAACTAACAGTCAACTCTGAAGATGTGAGCACAGGAGTCTCTATCTCTTTCAACAACAAATGAACATTTAGTAGCGAGCTCTCACCCCATGCCCAGTTATACCATATGTATATACACTTATATATGTAATTCATACAACATAATATAATGAAACTGCAAGCAAGAGAACATTTTGATGATTGCATGAATTTCATTTTAGTTCATTTTCCTTCCTTCCAAAACATCTTACAGCAAAAATCAATTGGGAATTAAAGTATACAAACACTAGTTTGAACCCAGTTTATCTGCACATGTAGCAAAGGATTGCCTTATCTGACATCAGTCCTGTGGAGGCTCAATGTCTCAGTGTAGGGTAATGCTAAGGCACTGATGCAGGGGTGGGTGGTTGGAGGAGCACCCTCATAGAAGCAGGGGGAGGGGGATGGGATAGGTGGTTTGCAGAGGTGAAACCTGGAAGGAGGCTAACATTTGAAATGTGAATAAATAAAATAACAAATAAAAAAAAGAGTGTATTAGACAAACCTACTAACTGCACATTCTCATGCAAGGATTACAAGCAAACACACAGCCATGAGACAGAACTGACGTAGCAGCCAACTATTTCTTGTGAATGGGATCAAACTGCATTTGCTGCCTCTGAAGCTTCTGGCTTGTTGACATTCATCCTTGCTGTGTGAAGACCACCACACACTTCTATTTCACTCCATTTACCATGGTGAGTATGCTTGCATTCCACTTGTTCTCAGCATAATCACAAGATGTACTAGGAAGGGATGAAGTCTGTGGATTGATTTTCAACTTTTGCACTGAAGCACTGAAAACTTTGGTCTAATCTTGCAAGTTCTTTAAGTGATTTGCAATGTGTTCTCTAGAAACATATAAATAAAAAATTGTATGCATATGACTCTCCTGTGTTGATCCCCCTCCTGTTAATTGTCATATGACTGAAGTAATAGTGTGCATATAAAACACATAAAAATCCATGTGCTAGCCATCTATACTGAGCAACATGATTGACTATTTTGCTGTAATCTTTTCATCAATAAGATGATAGATTATAGTACTATAAGTGAAGAAAGAAATATAAGCCAATAATGTTAGAGTGGAAGAAATAAAATTATCATTCTGAAACCAAGCTAGTCTAACTAGAATCTCCCAGAAAATCTACAGATTAATAACTAAATGCCATAATAATAACTAAAATTGATAATATAGAAATTTTGATTGTAATGAATCCAAATATGTTTCTAAAGTCCAATAATAGAAATTGAATTTACTGCTGTTGATTAATAAATAAATTAGTGTAGAAAGATCTTGAAAATTACAAATAAAGAAAAAATGACTACTATACCTCAGGGCCCAAAACAACATGACTGCCATTTGTAAGAGAAGTCAAAAAATGATCTAAACAATAACTCTAAATATGGTTGTCATTGTTTTGAAAGACTTTATATTGTCCCTTCCTTGTAGACTGATCCATAAATGATATGAATTTTGAAGTAAATCGCCAGTCTTATAACATGCAGATTTCCTTGAGTTAGGTTAAAATTGTTTAAAAAGGTTGAATAAGAGGAATGGTGCAGTTTTCACATGTTCACCAACCCGAAATGGAGTCTAACTTCATGGGGGAGACAAGTGGTGCACAAAGACTCAGGGATTCAACAAAAAACAGTCGAAATTTTCAAGCAAAATCTAAAATCACTGCAGTATAAATATAAGAAATACACAATGAACCCCACAATCCAGCATTAGACAAAAATGTTAGGGAAAAAAGCATGTTAACTCCCAGTATGACTTTCGATACAAGAAAAGAGAAAATATGGTTGGACTCACAGGTTGTCACCCTGGAGCTCAACAAAGGTACAGCTCAGGATGTGGGACTTGTGATTCACACAGCATGCTGGTGCTGGCAAAGCAATCCAGCTCTCCTAGAAAGTTCCCTGATGCTAGGGGTCAGGAGTCATCTTAATATGAAGCCCCGCAGTAAAGCTTGGACATGAAAAAATAATCAGAAGAAGAGATATTGCAACACATCACCAACAGATGTGATCAAAGCAAAAATCACTACCTGAGATTGAAGAAAGAGATCCTGGTTACAATTTAAGAGCAGTAAACAAAAACAGCAAGTGCAAACTGGATCTGCTGACTTACGGAGACTGTCACAGTGGGTTTCCAACAAGCTGACCCTGCCAAAAATTTTCAAAAAATAAAGAAGAGAAAAAAAAAAAGGAAGGAAAGAAGGGGGAAAAAGGAAGAAAAACAAAATCAGAAGTAGAAGTAAAAAGAAAAAACTATCTTGCCCATGGCAAGAGAGCAAATGTAAGCATCCAAGGAGGTGAGAAAAGAGGGCGAGATAGAAGCTACAGATAGAGACATTTTTGTTACTGAAATAGTAGCAGTCAATTTCCCAAAGGTAGAGAAAGTTATTGACATCCAATTGGAGGCAGGAGGCATTTCAGACCCCAAGCAGACATGATCAGAAAGTAAACATTTTCATGTCACATTACATTCTAACTGAAATGTCAAGAATACAGCAGAAAAGTGAATATTTACTGCTACAAGAAGCAAACACTAATGTATGAGAAATGTATCAAGTTCACATCAGATCTATCAGCAGAAATGCTAATTGCAAAGAAAGACCTGAGAAGAACCATGGCCAATCCAAATTCCTGTCTCCACAGATTATCCTTTAAAATGGATGGCAATAGGACAACCTTCCAACATCAGGACTAACCAAGCAAAGCCTGGGAACCAAGCCAACATTACAGAAGTTACTTCAAGGAATCCTGTGTGGATGACAAATATAATCAGAGAACATGGAAAAATATATTACATAAAAATAATTAATAAAATTATTGACAAATAATGAAGATTGCTCAAATTGACAAACCATCAAATGCCTATTAAACAAGGGAGAAGGAGAAGAAAACCTTACTCAAACTCCTGAGGAGTCAAACAAAATTCCAGGAAGCAGCACTTGCCTCTCAATAGCAACCATGAATTCACAGCATCCTGTATCTCCAATCATAAAACAGCATTGAGAACTAGAAAAAAAGATCCATTTTCTAGAAAGCTGGCTCACCAGTTGCACGCAGATGGAATGTACAAACTCATGCAAACGAATACAAATACACATAAAATCACATATTTAAAAAATAAAAAATTGTAAAAATATTTTAAAGAAGACTCATACACTTGCAAGAAACTTACTATACTGGCAAAGGTATTGATATATTGATGTGTTTTGACTCATTCTCAGCGATCATCATGGAAAGGGGGCAGAAAGAGTGTAAAATTCAAAAGATGAAAAGTCAACATTCCAGCCTGATAGGGCTATGACTACTGCAGCTCCAATTCGAGCAGAGGAGATATAGGGAGTTGATAGCTGCTGAGAAAGGAAGTGTTGCTTCTTTTGGTGTTGAGGTTGATGATAGCTTATCAATGTCCCAATGGATGACCTCATATCTATGCACAGATAGGCAGCAGTAATTGAATACAGGATGTCATTAATGATAATAAAGAAAAAGGAAGTTTATGTGGAAGACTCCTTGGGAAATCCTGGGAGACAAGAATGGGAGGCAGAGAATATGCACATTATCAAAATATATTGTGTGGGGTTGTAGAATTTTCAATGAATACATAGAAATTTTACTATTCAGAATGAGTATATGAGCCTTAAAGTACAATCTACCCAACTAAATGTCTGACATTTTGAACAACCATCAGCTAAATATTCACAAACGTTTAGCTTGCATCTTCTGCATTAGATGATATCATATATAACCTAAGAGCAAAGTCCAACCTTATCTGAACTGTAAGACAATAGCACACATATGCACATATGCACAGGGTTACTTGGAGAAAGATTACAATTAGAAGAGTGGAACCATGGAAAAATGAGAATGAGCTAAGAAAGGCATGATAAGTGAATCAGATGACAATAGCAAACCATATTCAAGGAGTGATAGACAATCCATTTTAAAAGGAGCAAACAAATTATAAGAAAGAGAACACTCATGTCAATAAAAACAAGAGACCTCAAGTGCCCTGTTAACATTCTTACAGTCTACTTCCTGAGGCAATTCTTAGAGTGGAAGCCAGGGAAGACTAAACAGCATCATTCACCTTTTAACAATGTTTGGGAAATTAGGAGACTGTTCTGCAGAGCAGCTTGCAGCTGGAAGAGGGAGTTGACTGAGTGAGTTTTTAAAATTACTTACTATAATCAAAAATAGCAATCAATAGTTTTATCTTGTGCACGTTCTTGAAATGTTATCAGAGCAATTTCATATGATAAGCATATTTGTTATATAGTTTAGAGAGATTAAGTCTTTGGATCAAAGTATAAAATATCATACTCTTCCCCTCAAGTGTTCCAGAAATTCTGGAAAATTCCTGTTTTCACTTGCAAAGAATGGAGCTTAACACATAAGGATAATTTGTTGTTTATTAACTAAATTTGAGAACACTCACTTCTGTCATGCCATTAGTATACATGATTGTATTCTTGCAAAATCCTGGAAGGTATGTGTTGAATTTGGCCCAGGATGCCACATGACAACTCCCTCTATGACTTGATGAAGTGGAGAAAATGTTTAAAGAAAAGGAAAGCATGTAGATGGGACAAATCCCACAAGGTTAGGACACTGGATCTTGAAATCATAACATAGTCAGTCTTCGCCATGGATATTTCTAGTATCTCAGTGTGTTTCTATTTCCTATAGCTTAATTCCAAAAGCAACAAAGGAAAGTAACTTCACTTCTACATAAATCTGCCTCGTAAAGAGGGCCCATGCACATCCAAGCCCTTTCCTGAGAGTGACCAAGCACATCTTTGGAGGAAGAGTTGTTGAGATTTACTGTGATACTCCTGGAATTTCTCCTTAGATACGAGCTGAAGTTCAAAAGCAGCTTTTAAAAACCAGTATTTGTTGAAAGCATTAGTCATAACTCCTCATCTTCTTGATTTTTCTTGTGGAAAATAGCTCCTCATTATTTTATATTTCACATGACAAGTGTTTTGGAGGCACTTCTCTTAATCACTTGTTAAAGCACTGTAGCTGTATTTTCTCATCATACATATATTCAAGACAAGAAATTAGACAATGTATTCAGAATTTCTGTCAGGTTCCAATAATAATGCTAGAAATGATTTAGTGTGATTTATCACTTCTCAACTTGAATCTGCATTATAGATTGCCATATGACATAACAGCATAAGTTACCAGCCAAATAGTACATAATCTGTTATTATTCCATTTCCCCCTGAATGTTGGTTTCTTCTTCCAATGACAGTTAACATCCGTTTTTAATTCTCAGAAATTCCTCCTTACTAAGCCAAACCTCATTCCAGCAGAATTTAGTGTAGTTTTATAAAAACTATGCAAAGTCTTGCTAAATTCTAAAATTACTACAATTAGAAATCCAGTAGAAGCTTGTGTACTATTCAGCAGGTTAATGATATAAGCCATCTCAATCCTCCATATGTTGATAGCTTAGGCTGTGTATCACATTCCCACAAAATAGACAACTACCAACTTTTAGAATCCTAATCCTATTCAGTCAGTTTAGGTTGCTTAGCTGTATATTCATAAGATTATCTGGAGAAAAAAGCCAGTACCTTATAAGGTATTTAACAAGAATCATATGTAATTCAATGTAGTCATTAATCAGAGCCTGCTTCTATTTTATGTGAAAGAGTGGCCAGTTTCCCTTAATTATAAAGCCACTATAGATGCAACAAATACAAATATGTTAGAGGAAAAGTAGCCTAATATATCTGTGTATGCAGGTCCATGTACTTTGACACTTATATGTGAACTATATCCTAAGGCCCCGTGGTGTGCTTAATTCCTTTGTTGAAGGTTGATGAAAATAAGAGAAACAGAAGAGAAATTTGAGTGAAGTGTGTCAAGCTTTACAGTTGAACTACACAGATTTTTATCTGGTAAAAGTAATATGATTAAAGTATATATGACAATATTGAATATAATAAGCTTCATTTAGTAATTAATTCATAACATTTTGGTTGCATTTTAGGAAGATTAATTGATCTGAATGGTTTACACTAGTTAAAATGTGCAATAGTTGCATTTAGTTTTTTTTAAACACATTTCACCTATTTAATTTAATTTATTTTAATATAATTCCATTCCCTCTATTGTTGGACCAAGCAGTTTAGTTACTATTTCTTACAGGAGCATGGGCCATTTATGAGTGGCTTTTTCTTTCTTCTGAAAGTGAAGTATTAATTAAGAGGAATGAGCACCGTAAGTCTTTAGATATCCAGTGTTGTAGAAGAGTTTTATATGTGAGACTAAAAAAGAAAAGCTGAGTTATCTGTCCCTCTGGACAATGTGTCTAACTGCAACAGGAACTGACATTCTATTTCTAGTCTCTATATAGACTTCTGCTCTGTCTGTAATTTTGAAGAAGACACAGGAAGAAACATTATGGCCAAGCACTCTTACAGAAAAAATCCAAATATAAATAGAAATTAAATCCAAGCCAAATGAAGGTGATATTTTTTTTCCATCTGGAGGTGAAAGTTCTGAAAAGAGCAAGTTAATTTTACATAAATAAGTAGAACTCAGCATTTCACAGCAACAAAAATAGATTAAACATAACCACATTGATATGAGCATATAATACACAAGAACACACACACACACATGCACATACACACACACATACACCACATCATATCACACAAACAACAGTTAATAAATATACATTGCAGCACACATGTACACCCACACAGAAATACATGCTCAGAATGATAAGCCTAAGTAGAGATTGTGGGTTTATGTTAAATGTCCTGGGGTAGGGGGTGCTCATTTAACGTATTTTTATTATTATTTTATAGACACAATATATTAGATATTTATTCCTACTTTGAAATATACTGACAATTAAAATATTAACAAACAAAGTGCTAATATCCAAGTATACAAACACAGTCTAGAAATTGATGTAAAGATAAAACCATAACTTTTTTTGTAAAATCCAGAGATTATAGGTGTTAACACTTACATATAAAAATGCTATTCTAAGTATGACATGAAGTTCACTCTATATAACATACTAAAGTATATGTGAATATTTTCAGTCTTGAAAATGTGGTATTTACTGACAATTTAAGTATAAAGAAAAATGGGATTATGAAATTTGCATATAAATAGATCAATTTGAACAGTATTATATTAAGTAAAATGACCCAGACTCAGAAAGAAAAATGCTCCCGGGAGTGGAAGGGAAGAGGAGACAGGGAGGAAAATCAGCCCCAACAAAAGCTGACACTTTTTTGATTGCTAAGCAAATAGAGAAAATACAGAAAATTACTGAGATAAACAAACAAAAAATAGATCAGTAGACTAATTAGATTTTTGTCAGCTCTTTCAACATGAGAAAACCTCTCTTATCCCCATAACATATTTAGTTTGGTTTTTCATCTAACTTTTAGTATTTAGATATTTGCATCTGATTTTTATAATCAATAATTTTAATGCAGGGAAAATGCAATCCTTTCCACAGTAATTTTAGAGTGCATTAAAGTTGAGAAATCATTCCAAGACCTATTGCTTTTCCTTTGAGCATTGCATAATTTTAAACATTTCTGGTTTCAATTTTTGATTTGTACGTATTTCTGAAGTGCTGTGTACTTTATGCATATTTATCAAATATAATGATCTAATAATAGTAATTTGTATCATTTTAAGCATTTCACATTTCTCAGTGTAGAGACTGTCAGACTGTTCTGGTTATTTGGAAATAACCAGTATGTTAAATTATATAAGATTATGCTTCCTGTACTGTAGAATTCTAAACACTGTTCTTATGAAATCATATTTTGGTACGAGTTATCCATCCTCCCACTATCTTTCTACTCTTTCCTACCTCTTGGTGGCCACTATTTTACTATTTTCTCATAAAAGAATACTTTCTGAGCTTTCACAAATCATTCCAACCAGAAAGAACTCTGTTATGGTTCTTGATGTAGGAAAGATCATTTATATTACTTTTTATTTTGCAATAAAGCATGGGAAACCGGTTGGAGAGCTCACCACGGGCCCTAATAGGGATGGACCTACTACCATTATTTGTCCAAATGGACATATTATCAAACTACCTTCTAAATCAATAGCTTTCTTGCCTGTAGGTTTGTACAGCTCTCTGCCATTATCAGAGACATTTCTTTATGAAGTACAGAGTGGGTACTAGAAACTACCATCTGGTCCAAGTGCAGAGAATAAATAACCATAGAGTGCATAGCAGCAGTTTGAACAATGATATTACACTCAATCCAAGGCTCAGGGGCCATTGCAGAAGAGGAGATGAAAAAATTGTAAAAGGCAGAGGAACAACTGGAACAAAACAGTACCTTCTGGACCTAACAGGAAGCTGCATTCATAATCTCACAGCAGACGGGGATGCCTGAGTAAGGCATGCACAAGGACAAGTCACTCATCATTCCATTATGGACTAGAAAGAGTTGACTCCTAATGTAGAAGCTTTGGACAGATGATGTCTTCGGAGAGGGGATTTTTCTTCTTCGGATTTTTCTTCTAGAATGTGAAAGTATACCATATCTCCATAACTAGGGGTATGTGGACAACACAATTTGACATAAATGGGTTACTAAAATGTAAGGTCCAATGTTGGGGAGCTAGGGGAGGATGTGCAGATCTGACATTATGATCAAAACATATACTCTGAAATTCTCAAGAAATTAATAAAATATTTTAAAAAAATAGACCCATGGAAAGAAATAAATATCTGACAGAAAAAAAAAATGGAAATATTGGGGCAATCCTGCTCATGAACCTTCATTTCCCCCAGCACACATTCTTGTACTTTATCCTATTTCAATTGTTTTTGGTTGCTCTGTATAATTCATCTGTCATCAATCCCAAGTCACTTCAGAATGTTGTGAGCACTAAACCACCATCTCCTTAATAAGACATACAGTGCTGTTTATTGTACTTCTGATCAGTGACAGCTTCATCATTGCTGCTATTTCTGTGGATTTTTATCTGGCAATCCTGTCTTCACATCCCAGGGACTCCTCATTCTGCTACTGATTAGCTTATATATGAAAGTTTTTCTAGATACTTCAGCAATCTTTCATTTATTTATTTTGAAATTCCATGTAATTAATCACTATATTTATGAAAAATGTCAACTTTTGTCCTATTTTGCTCTGGTGTTGACTTTAATACCATGGTGCCAGCTGTCATTTGATGTTTAACATGTCATAGACTGAATCCATTGCTATTTTTTCCATGGTTACCTTGGCTACTATCATAAGGATGTTTTCTCTTGCATGAATGAGAAAGGCTTCCACATGCACCATTCTCCATGAATGCAACCATCCTTTCTGTGGAACTCTTTAATCAGCCTACACTTTATGGGACCAGCAAATTACAAGAGTAGGAAATGTGGCTTCTGTGTTCTATGGTTTTATGAGCTCCATGTTAAACCAACTTATCTACAGATTAACAAACCAAGAAATGACTGAAGCCTGAAAGCCCTTAGGAAAAATATTTCTAGTAGAAAACTTTATCTTAATGTCAACATGGTTCAACTAGAAAGATAACATAGCTCGAAGATTAGTCATTGTTAAGAAATGCAGCCAATGCTTTATCATTTTTACCACATGAAAGCATTACTAAGAGCAACACAAAATTATTAAATAAATGTCTTATTTTATCATGTTGCAAATTAAATTCAGCTTTCAAATCCTCATCAGAACCTTACTGCCAAGCTAAATCCCCAGGTCAAGTAAACAGACTTGTAACTCGCATGATGCTTAAATCTTAAAGAACAAAACAATGCATAAATAGGTCACTAGGACTCAGTAGGGAGATGTGAGTGGAGGATCTTCCCTGCCATTATGCTTTAGTCCACTAGTATCCCATAGCTATATGGACTGCTTTAACCTTTGCTCTCAGGTTCACTCATTCCTCACGGCAAATAGATTTTGCCACTAAGGAGGCCTTCCTTGACTATGTTGCCACTGAAAATGGAACACTTCCATGAGACTTACTCCTTTTTATGGTCATGACTAAAGCTAATTATGCCAATCGTGAAGAATTTAAAATAAAATTTATTCAATAGATTAAAAAGCTAATCATGATTTAATCTCTAATTACATTTTCTTCTGAACACTCCCTTCTAAACTTTCCACAGTTATTGTAGAACTCGGCCAACAATTTCTACTAGTGTGGCTCTGACCTGTCTCATCTCAGGCATTGACTCGATTTGTTCTGTGTCTAAGAAATAAAGAGTATTGTTTTATATATTATTACCTTCTTACACATTGCTTGCACATAAAATATGCACACAAGCATTACATATAGAGCATGTTTAGTTACTATTCTCATTTTGTGAGAAAATTGTATCTGAAAGAAGCAAATTAAGAAATTAAAGGATTCTTTGGACTCTTGGTTTGAAGGTATAGTATATAATGGTGCAGAAGTCATTAAGTCATTACCACAGGACCGGGAGACCATAGATCATACTTGTTTAGCAGTCATGATACAGGGGGGAGGGGGGAACCCACAGTAATTTCTTCTCATATAGCAGAGGAGACCAGCCCACAAAATAGTGTCACATGTATTCATGGTAGGTCCTCTGACTCTTACATCTACCTCATAAACATGCTCATGGTCTGCCTCCAAGTGATTCTAAATATTGTTAAATCAAAAATCAATATCAACTACTAATAAATATATATATATACTTATTATATATATTATACATATACAAAAAATATATATAAATACTAGTAAGTATATGTACTGTATACTTACTATATATTACAGATATTATATACTATATATAAATATAGTATAAAAACTTATGACATATGTATACTTAGAATATATAAATATGTTCATATATGTATATAATATATATATATATATATATATATATATATATATATATATATATATATTTTAATCAGGAAGTTCCTAGTCTCACAAATACTGTGCTATGCCCTCAGTATTAAAAGTATTATCAAACTAACATTCCTTTTCAAGATAGTGCAACTTAGGAGAAGACAGAAACCATATATAATATATAGAAATAACTAAAATTGGTTTTGGCTTACCTATATTTCATAAGACTTTGAGACTTGTTTTGAAAAATCATGTAATCTACTCAATGGATAGATGTATTTTTCTTGTAAGAGTCTTACATGGAAATTATCTTTCCCATGGTTTCTTAAAGGACAAGTTCATGTTTTCCATACAATAATCTGTGCTTTTTAATTAAATTGATATGATCTAATTAGAAATGAGATCATGTCCTTCATACAGTTTAGTACCTAGTTGTTTTTTTTTTTTAAAAAAAAAAGATGGCTATAACAAATTAGTACTGTTTTCTTTTAGTGTGTTCCCTGAATTTACTTTTTATTAAAAAAAAATTTATTGGATATTTTATTTACATTTCAAATGTTGTCCCCTTTCCTGGTTTCCCCTCCTCAAAAGCCTATCCCATCCCCCTTCTCCCCTGCTTCTATGAGGGTGCTCCCACACATACCTTCCCACTCCCACCTCACTGCCCCAGCATTCCCCTACACTGTGGCATCGAGCCTTCACAAGACCAAGGGCCTCTTCTCCATTGATGCCAGATAAGGCCATTCTCTGCCTCATATGCAGTCAGAGCAATAGGTCCTATTTTGTTGGTGGTTTAGCCCCTGGGAGCTCTGGGGGGTCTGTTTGGTTGATATTGTTCTTCTTCTTATGGGGTTGCAAACCCCTTCCATTCCTCCATTCCTTGCCCTAACTCCTCCATTTGGGTATTTGTGCTCAGTCCAATGGTTGGCTGTGAGCATCCACATCTGTATTGGTCAAGCTCTGGCAGAGCCTCTCAGGAGACAGCCATATCAGGCTCCTCTCAGCAAGCACTTCTTGGCATCAACAATAGTATCTGGCTTTGGTGTCTGAATATGGGATAAATCCAGAGGTGGGACAGTCTCTGTGTGACCTTTCCTTCAGTCTCTGCTCCACTCTTTGTCCCATCTTTCTTTGAGACAGGAGCAATTCTGGGTTAAAATTTTGGAGGTGAGTGGGTGGTTTCATCCCTCAACAGAGGAATGAATACAGAAAATGTGGTACATTTACACAATGGAGTACTACCCAGCAATTAGAAACAATGACTTCATGAAATTTGCAGGCAAATGGATGGAACTAGAAAATATCATCCTGAGTGAGAAAACCCAATCACAAAAGAAAATACATGGTATGTACTCATATATAAGTGGATATTAGCCCAAAAGCTTGGAATATACAAGATACAATTCACAACCACATGAAGCTCAAGAAGAAGGAAAATCAAAGTGTGGATGCTTTGGTCCTTCTTAGAAAGGGAAACAAAATATTCATGGGAGGTAGAGAGTAGGAGGGACTTGAGAGGAAGTGGAGGTGGAGGGGAGAGGAGGGTGCAGGATGATGTATGGTAGTTTACTTTTTTAATATACACACACATGCACATATACATACACATGAAGAAATCACTCTGAGTGTGGTACAGGTATCTGAATATGTTAAGGATCCAGTAGATACTACTTCTTATCAGGAAATAAGCAACTCCTTATTAAAGGACAATCACAGAGATTCTTCTCACCAATGTATATTTAATTTGCTGTTCATATTGTTTATGAAGATACCTCCTGTAGGATCTTTAGTCTCCACACATCCATAAATGATAATACCAGTGATATGATAAAGATGCAGTTCCATCCCCATCTGTTAAATGGCAGAAACTCTAGCATTTGGATACCCTGTGGAGGCCTCCTGAGTGCTGCGCACTAAGGTTCCATCTCAGCACAGCATCAGGTCCCATCATCACATAGATTTCCAAGAGGAGTGATATCAATGTCAGAAGTAGCATTTAGCTGCAGAAGCACTGGGTTATTAGAGAAGATCATCACCATTAACACATGTTGGGAATGTTAATGGGATACACAGGAGTCATGAACCAGAGATAATTATCCCAAAAATTACAATTCGTATGTGGATGAGGCAGTGACAATGGGAAAACAGCTGGAAATTAAGATATTGTGACTAATCTTGCACCTGTCCACCACAGAAATAAAAACAGAGTGGAGAAACTCAGAAGTCACAAAAGAAAAAGATGGTTGAGATTTTTGTAAGGAAAATAAAAGAACATTAGAAAAGAAAAAAGAGTGTATAATTCCTTACTGTGATCGGAAAGTGAATACTAATATAAGTCTTTGTCCACATATATTCTCCAGGAGAGATATAGGTAGGTATATTTAATTTGGCAGCATTATGGAGCCCTAGAGACACCTAAAACAGTTTTCTTCAGTTATTAATCAAGAAATAATCTTTCAAAACCATAGCTAAAATATAATATTATAAACTTATTTAATGTATTCCAAATAAAGTTTTAAAGACGTTGAGAAGAGATTTAATTGACTACTATAATTACCTGAAATGCACATCTCATATTCTGGCAAAATACAAAGTGGCCTTGTCATTTAGAAATCCCTGTGTATGTTACTTGCAAATGTACCATGACACTTGTGGTGTTCAATACATAAAGTTGTTAAATTGACAGGAATTCTGTTCTATTTAGTTAACACTGTGATTTTATTTTTAAAAGATTTTACTATTTTTTCAAAGTTATAAACATCAATATCCCTTCTGAGAAATATACATAAATACATGCACACACACACATGCCACAAAATAAGACAAGTATTTCCTGTACCATAGGCAATGAACTGGTTTCAGATTTATAACTGTAATTAAATAATTGAGTATATTATGATTTGTATTATTTCTAACACTTGAAACTTAATTCTCCAATCTTATTAAAGAGTGGGTAATTTTGGTGTTTTAACAAACAGACTATGGGATAGTTTGTTAGACAAAAACGTTGTTAGATGAGCTACAGTTTGGAATAGGGTTTAAGTAGAAATATAAAAGCCAAGCTAGGAATTTTGCAAGACTGGATATGACGGAGCTGACAATAGCTCAATTGGCAAGTGGTCATGAGAATCAGAGATTTGTCCCAGGACCCATGTAAAGCAGCCATATGTGGTAGAGTGTTCATAATCTCTGCCTGGGGAAGATTACAGAAGTACACTTAGGCTCATTGACTGGCTTGGAATACTGGGTGAACTCCTGGCTCATCAGATTGTCTGTAACAAGTGACAATTAAACAAACACACACAAACTTGATATGGATGCACTTACATGAGTATGCACACACATACACACACACAAACATGATACCCGTGGAGACTAAGAGGGCCTCACGTTTTGTCAAATGGAACTATATTTCAACCAGTAACACATGGAAAGCAAGTTCTTGCCATGCTAATTTATTCTTTAAGGAGTCACTCTCCATTCCCAGGGCAAAGTTAATCGATCCATTGAATTCTTAAAAACAAACTCTTAGATATTTACAGGCTGTGTCCCCAATTTGCAGGTTAGGAAAACTAAAAATGAATAAAGTTGTTCTGTGCCAATGTGACTAAAGATTATCCAAGCTGAGGTTACTGTGTCAACACTATGAGTTGAGAGCCATATGTGTTTAAACACTATGATGTCACAGTTTTACAAAGTATGTTTACAGTTACCAAACAGAATTATACATATGCACACAAGTAGAAACTGTTATTAAGGATTTTCTAGGTAAGGAATACAGTATAAAATATTAATGGAGCACTTGAACTGATAGATTGTCCATGGTGGAGGACTCACATAGGATCAGGGAAGCGAGGTTAACTATCCCTTCAGGAATGCTCTTCAGTAAGACACTCTGTTACCTTTGACTCAGCACAGGGAAAGAGATTGAGAAAAATAACAGAGAGTTATTGTGAAAACACGCTTAGAGTGCTGACTTTGATAAAAACACCTTTAATGACAATGAAGAGTGACTTGAATGGGCTAACATGGGAGAGGTTCATTTCTTCCCAGCGGATTCAGAATAGGGACTTACAGTCTTACCATCTAGTTTTGGGAACTCTGTAGGTATCTAAGTTATGTTGTCTAACTCTGCCTGCATGTCCACATGAAAAAATTTAATTCTATGCAACGTGACAACTGTTTTTCCAAAAGTGACTTCTAACACACAGAACACAACATATGGTAGTTTCTTAAGTTTCTATAGTTACCTCTATACAATGTTTAAACTGGTCTGTGAGTAACGAGCAGCATAACTTCTACTGTAATCTGATCATGGAGAAGGTAATGGCTCACACAGCTGCAGATTGGAGATTGTAGACCTACTAGCTGCTCTGGCTTGATGTGGAGTTTTTCCATTAATTTATCTCTATTCACTTTACATCCTGATAGAAGTCCCTACTCCTCCCAGTACTCCCTTAGAAAAGCCCCTCCCATCATACCCCTTCCCTTCTCCTCAGAGAAGGGGAAGCCCCCCACACCCCGCTGGCTACCAACCCACCCTGGCACATCAAGTCACTGCAGGAATAGGCACATCCTCTCCCAGTCAGGTCAGACAAGGCAGCTCAGTTAGGGGAACAACGGGATCCACAGGCAGACAACAGAGTCAAGGACAGCCTCTGCTCCAGTTGTTGAGCAACCTATATGAAGACCAAGCTGCATTCTTATTCTTTTAGTAAATGAACACTAGCTGTAAACCCTTGACTTCATTCTCTCTACCTCTAATGTATTGATGAACCATAGGACTTTCAGCAGTCAAAGTCAAGACCTATAGGGTATGTTTAAATTTGACTCCAGCCCATACCTTGATCCTCATTTCCCTTGGCACACAGCCTAAAGTAAAATTATATTGAGTCATCTACATTTTAATTTGTCTATTCACAGTCCATTTCTCCATATTGCTTCTTCCACTTGGGGAGCCCCTCTTTTCTTCCAGCTTGAAGAGAAAGCATCCTCATCATTAAAATTGGGACTGTGTGTTGTTTCCACTGAGAAGGATGAGGCAGATCTTTCATACTTCTCACTTATTGCTTCTGCTATACACCAGACTCCCAATAACACACCCTCATAAGCATTCGCATTTCAACCCCTCTTTTAGATGTTACTCATTTTATGGAGCAAATAAAAGGTGACTTTAAAATATTTACATATTTAAGAAGCTCAGCCAATTTACATTTGTTAGTAAAAAAAAATCTATGTAAACAAAATATCAAAATTGGCTCACTAGGGAAATCATAGGCCCTTACTTAATACTTTTCTTTAATGTAGATTCCTTATACCGTGGAAGAATTCTTTTACTTAGTGCTTCTACATAAAGAATAATAGCAAAGCAGACGAAGCAATCATCCTGTTGAAACAAAATACCTTAGCAACAATACTTTAGAAGCTAGTGAATCTTTGAAATGTAGTACACCTGGAAAAATATTCTTGGTTTGATAAACAGAATACAAGAATTTTGAATCACAATGTTTATTTTTTATTTACATTATTTTTAGGAGATTCTCTTTAAAGTTACCTTAAGTAATATTATAGCTATGATTTCTCACTAATTTAAATAATTTATATTGTTTTAGCTGATCTTCATACAATTTTAAGATTTACTTTTCTCATTCTTATATTAGACCTAATTTTATGTATTGATTATAAAGTTAAATTGATCATGGAAATATTTTATAGCCTAATATGACTATTTTAGTCATATTAGTGATACAAAATGATTACACCCTCATCTCATATTTTTGATTTACTAGGACCACTGGATACTGTTAATACTACTGATTTTCCACTGAAAATAGTGGAGTGATTATAGACTTTTTTGATATAGATGAAAGGATCTGTACACACAGGTGTATGCTCTGGAATAGTTTTTGTAAGTCTTCATTAAACTTTGATAAAGCATTATACCTTCAATGGAGAGAGGAAAGAAGCTCAAGAAAGATCTTCAGGGAGAGATCAGACATTCTGTCTTGGTCATGGGGAATTTAATGTGATAGGGAGACATTTAAGTAGCAATGTCTGGCAGACAGAGAGAGATAAGAGACCAGACAGAAATAAAGTGGCCAGAGACAAGATATACCTTCCTATCAGCACAGACAGAAAGCTGTGGGAAAATGAGACCTCTATGATTATAGGGAAGACAGAAAGCTGAGGAAAGTCCATGGAACATAAATGAACAGTAGCATCCTTAAAACAGACATATTGGTGTTAATATCATTTGTATAGCTTGTTGCCATTCATGAAAAGTCTTCATGGGTACTATGTAACTGTGGTAATATGGGAAGAGTGATGATCATCATTATTTGACTGAAGTCAGTGGTCAAGCCTACTGATGACTTTGTCTATAACAAGATATAAACATCTCCTAAAACACCCCATACCATCTAATCAAGAGACATAATGGAAAGGGAAAAAAATTGAATAAGTGACCTATTGAAATTTTCTTTATTGACACATTCTACTTCCAAAGTGATAACAAGATCAACTTCATCAGGTTGTCTGTCCATCAGAGTCATTGTCTCTGGGCATGTGCCCTGTAACCATTAACTGTCAGATCTGTCCATATTTCTGAACACTTCCTGTATCCAGACATCTAAACATCTCAGCTATAATAGCTATAACAAAGTTTCATATAGAATTTAAATTATATAGAAAAATGAACCACTTTTAATTCATAATAATTCATGAGTAAGAACTAATATTTCCATTAGATGAATAAGAATCAGGGAGAAAAGTTAAAGCTACTAACAAATCCTTCAAATGGCATTTGAACCTAAGCTGTGTATTTTTCTATCTGCTACTGGACAGTGGTCCTCTGAAAGTGAGAATAAGTCCTGCCAAATAATGCAATGTTTCATTTGCTATAATAAAAACATTCTTTTTTTATCTAAAAGTGAATGCTAAATATTCCTTACATAGTAAGTAGTATGCTATAAAGAATGGGTGTAAGACACATATAAACAAAGGATGGCCTATTAGGACTATGTGGATCTGCAGAAAGCCCAGAAGAGGGACAATAGGTATGTGCCATGAAAGTCTATATCTATGCATGCATACAATGCTTGCATTTAATTATGTACTGAATAACATTTCAGTTACAATGACACATATATGGTGATCCAGTAAGATTATTATAATGTAGGTGAAAAATTCCCATTACCTAGTGACATTATTCAAGCCATCCAAAAATTTTAGTGTGATTCATTATAGATATAAATAAACATACTTACTTCAGGTCTACTTTGTTGTGTACCATTTTCTGGAAAAATATGAGCAAATATTTGTTTTCCACAAATAGCGAAGTGAATAAAAATAGTAATTGATTCTATCCAAGTATAGTTTAGGAAATCAGTTTTATTGTGGATTTAACAGGAATATTTGTGAGGAGTTTACTTACAGGGACTGTGATAACTGATAGGCATTTGCATCACCCACAGCTCCACCCTAGCACAGATAAAGCCTCCTAAGTGGACATGCACCACTGGAGTATCCTGCATGACCGACATGCAGCTTTGCTGGACAAAGAGTCTCCTCCAGCAATTGTTACTGCTTCTAAAGTCTGTTTGGTAGAGTGCAGGTACTCATGAGTATTATATGTTTCAAGAACTTCCTGAAGTTTACTAGTTCTTTACTTCCTAAACTTTATAGGTTTAATTTGCTTCCTCTGTCTTAAGGAGAAACTCTCCAGAATAGAATATTTACTTCAGAGAAAATTGTTGAAAAACATTTCTGTGAAATGAAGCAATATAATGGACATTTGGTGTACGAGACACTACTCCATTGAGGTTTGGGTCAGTATATGTTGAGATATTCACAAAAGAGAACAGGTACACAAATGCCCAGCAACACATTCTCAGATGATATCTATGCATATTGGTAGGAGACATATACTGTTCTAGCATAGGTGTATAAGATACAGACTGCCATTCACTTATGAAGCCACGTTAGAGTCCTTCCATTCTGGGCAATGACCAACAGTGGGCTAGCACCTCAGAAATACTTTTGGTGTAGAAGTTCAAGGATCTAGCATTTTAAAAATTATAATGACCACACAAACCACAGTTATACCAATCTTAATAGAGAGCCACATTCACCTTGCAATATCTCTTTTGGCAGAACATAGCAGTTATTTCAGATACAACATGACAACTAATTTTGATTTATACTTTTTTTAGTAATTTTAGTTTATGTTTAATTTGTACAAACATTAATTACTTTGGTTAAAACATCTGGACCATGGTCAGAACCATGAAAAATATCAAATATCTTGCAATGGAAAATATGACCATGTTGGAAGGGACTAGCAGGTGGCATTGCCGTAATCACCTCCATGGGACAGCTGACCTTCTGTTTTTATGCTTTTAGTGATATGAGTTCATGAGAGGAATATTATGAGAGTTGTGCATGATCCAAAGTCTAGTGCTCTGAACACCTACAGTCTCTAATGGTTGACATGAGGCAGCATTTTGAGTTCACTGTCTTGTCCCAATAAATATTAAAAATGCAGACTGTCTTGGGAATATACAAAATGGAAGAAATTCCATCAAGATGATTTATAGAAAATTGAGAAATTGAAAGGATGTTGGAAATTAAAGAAAGACAAAACAGAGTGAAAGGGATTCCCAGAGAGGAAAAACCTCAAACTTTCTTGTTCAGGATTTTTATACTGTGGTAGCAGATACTGGGCAAAGATAAAGATAATAGCTATGAGACTGATCAATTCTGTAGGCAATCATGGGCTGACCCATGGAGGCCAAAATTCTTTATGAATGACGCTTGGGCCCAAACAGGGAAGTGATGAAGTACTGCCTGTATGTTATCTATCTAGTGAGTGGTACTCGAAGCCCCTAGATATTCATCTTTGACTTGTGCTTTGTAAGCAGTTGACCTTAACTTGCCTGCTAGCTATTACCTCTGGCCAGTTTTATCACCAACATTGTGGATGTCTCACTGGTGTTCATTAGACCATGTATTCATTGTTCTGACATTTACATTATCAGTATTTAGTTTTATCATGGTAACATAATTGAGTCATCAAATATTTATGTAACTAGCATGCTAATTTTTTTCCAGTTAATTGTATAGATTCTATGCAACTACATGAAAAAGTCCATGAAGGTCTGTGTGTATTTATAGGATTATGTGCAAATAGAAATGATAAAATGTCTGTGGTGTTATGGAGTTTTGCCCTTGGGTGACTGATTATGTGACTGCTGTCCTCTTGAAGGCTCATCAATGTGGGCATGCACAGGAGATCTAGATGAAACTGTGGTCATTAATATTCCATCATGGAAACTGGAAGAAGCCAACACAGACTCAGAATTTAAGGTGGTTAAAGAACCTACAGCAAAAAGACACCTTAGTTGCTCATGTCTCTGTAATTAATCTCAATGAATGTCACTGATTCACAAGTGAGACTTCTGTGGAACTATTACTTCTGGTTTGTTTTCAGTGCCACATCTGGGCTCAATAAGCTCCTTTTTTTTTTTCTCCTGAAAAAACTAGTAAATCTTATAAACTACAAAAGTCCAGGTGGTTGGCTTTTCACACAACATATGGTTAATGTTGTTCTGAAAGTCAAAAAATTCCCAGAGCTACATCAGAGAAGGGTTAAAGTTAGGGGTTACCATTAGGGTTAGGATTAGAGATAGGTTTGATTAATTTTAGAGTTAAGGAGAGCATCAGGATTTGATTTAGGGTTGGGATTAGGGTTAGAACTTGGGTTATAATTAAGGTAGAGGTTATTGGTACAAGTTGAAGAGTGGAAACCAGAGTTCATGAAAAAATAACTCAAGTAGACTGATACATCTAGAATCTTTTGAAAAGGCAAGTGTATAAAAACATTTTGAAAATAAGTGAAATAAAGACAAATACTTGGATGTTTTATTTAAAAATGAAGAAAGACATAGCACGAAGGAAAATATGAGAAATAAAAATATCAAAAATAAATCACACTAAAAATAAGGGAACGATAAACCTGATAAGGATTAATGCACAATATACAGGACTAGAAAAATACTGTTGCTCTATCCTAGAACCCATTAAGGAAATCACAAAATCACAGATGGCTAACAAACAGCACCATACACACACCTCATAGAACTTGGTTGAAATATGTTTGAATAACATAACATGTAAGTAGCCATTTCAGAATGCTTTGAAAAACTTAGGAGAACATTCCTTGTGTATGTATAATGTTCAGTAAGTAGAGTGATGGCATTGCCCTATAATCCTTTAGGAAACATCTGTAGATCTAATGAGATAAATCTAGATTAAAACTGAAGTGTGAAATGACTGCACTCAACAGACAATAATAACAATCAAATTCTCCAAAATCCAGTTGATTCAAGGAAAATAAGAATTCATATGCTGTTAGCAATATTGGAAACAGGGATAAATTCTCACGAAAACATAATATGCCATTCTTAACTCAGAAGCTATCACCCATTGACAAGCATTCACAAATGAAATATTTGTTTTCTCTCATGTAGTCTCATTGAGGACACAAATGACTGTGAAGTGCAGATACCCTGCCAAGCAGTAGATGGCAAGCACAACACTAACTCAATGGCTTGTAGAAGTTGTTAGTCTCATATTACATTGTCAGATTTTTGTTGTTGTGGTTTGTTTTGTACTTCACTGGTCCTTTCCATATATAGTATGGTTTTTAGGTTTGTGCTTCTATGTGATTTCTAGGTTTGTGATTCTGTGTGATCTCTTTATGTGTGAACATATACATCTCCATGTCTGTGTCTGAGCTTTACCCTTGGCTCCTTTTTTTTATCTGTTGTTTTTGTTTGTTTTTGATCAATATGAGTTTGTTTTTAATTTTATACTGTTATTTGAAATGGAAATTTCTGATTTCATTAACAACTCAGTTGTGTCTGTTACAGGACATATAATATTTATAAATTATTATTATAGTACTATATATATATACATATATATATTAATATATATACACACACTATTTTTACATTCCAAATGTTGCCTGCCTCCTGGTGCCCCCTCGTGTCCCACGCTACCGTCTCGCCAGCAAGAACGATGCGGCACACAAAGGATCCTTCTGCAGTAAAGCTTTAATGCATCTTGA
>JADRCH010000030.1:7324659-7346281 GCA_019843965.1 Rhynchomys soricoides
GTGGAGACCCCGAACAACAGAACACCTGTCCCTTATATAGGCCACAGTGCTCACCTGGGACATGGAGCTTCCCCATTGGCTCCCTGCACATCAGGCCAGATGACTCCACGAGAGAGGCTGAGACTCTGAGGTGGAAAATTACCAGGTGCATGCGCACTAGCCTGTTTACAACTTGTTCTCGGCTGAATGTAGGCGCCATCTTGTAATGGCGAATGTGGGTGCGACTCGGGCGGCTTCCCACACCCTCGCATAGTTCCTCTAACTACCCCCTACCCTTCACCACTGAGAGGGCAACACCCATAACCCCTCATTTTGGTGCATCAAATTGAGTCTTCAGGATTAAGCACATCCTCTCCCACTGAGGTTAAACAAGTCAGTCCTCTGCTACATATGTGTCAGGGCCTCAGACCAGCTTTAGTTGGTGGTTCAGTTTCTGGGAGCTTCCAGAGGTCCAGGTTAGCTGATATTCTTCATCTTCCTATGGGGTTGCCATCTCCTTGAGAGTCTTCAATCTTTCCCCTAACTCTTAAGCAGGGATCCCCGACCTCCATCCAATGTTTGTTGGTATCAGCTTCTGTTTCAGTCAGATGCTAGGTTGAGCCTCTCATAGGGCTGCAGTAATATGTTTCATTAGAAAACCCTGGTTTGTTGGGCTGGGCTCTGGTGGTATCAAATTGCCCTGGATCTTGTTGACTGACACTGACTTATAAGCATCTCTTTTTCCCTGGTGTTCCCTGAATAATCCTGATGGCAGTAGGACTTCTAGGGAAGGAGGAGTGAGTCAATGGCTAGACAATGGAGTTCAGGGTACTCTACTATGTTGGCTATGCCTCAAATAGACCCTACTCTGCAGGCTGTATGGGGTTGACCCTACTCTGCAGGTTGTGTCTTAGTCAGTCCCTGCTGGAGTAGTGGGTGGGTCCAACTAGGATGGATTGTTGGTTAAGGTTCCAAGCTGACTAGTTTTAGGGCCTCCAAAGGTTTCCAGGGGAGGCTGGACACTCTTGGGGTCCCACAACTCTCTTCCAAATTGGAGAACCAGGCCACAGCTGTGCAATCACATGTGAGGGTTTGATGAAAACAGACACTTGAGAGGAAGCATGGTGGTTAGAAAGAATATAAATGAACCCCACAAAGAGTAAGAAGATGTTCTTGCATTGCTACACCTTGCAAGGTGTTGGTCTCCCTGCACCAAAGAACTGCTCATTGTATTCCAGCTGATTCTGGCCCCTTCCACTGAATCCTGACTATTCAATGGAGCTTTGCTGTTTCTGCAGGATCATGTTGCCAGTACTGATTTGTGTTTGGTGTTTGCTGTAATTAAATAGCAATTAAGAATTGCTGCTTTCCTGACAACAAAGAGGGAATCCCCCCCCCCCGAGGAACTAATTATAAATAGGTTTACAACACTCTTTTCCTATTAACTGTCTTTTCCTGCTGCCTCTGGTCAGTGGGCTAGAAGGGAGGTTGAAGCATTTAAGAACTCTAAATTGAATGGGTTTTGTAAAGAATCTAAGCCTATAATTATTCTTTTTTTTTAAAGACTTGTTTGTGTTCTATTGAGAGAGAGAAAGAAAAGGTATGGAGTTAAATGGGTGGGCAAATGGGGAAGATCTCAAAAGAGTTGTGTAAGGAAAATTTTAATCAAATATATTGTATGAAAACATTTAGCTTTAATTAAAAATAATATGTCATTATCACTGTTTGCATTAAATATTATATAACATTAAATAACACTTACATAATATTAAATAACAATTTAATTGTCATAAAATACTACTTTAATACTTATCAGAATACCTGAGTAGCATATTCATGGCATATGCATCATGTGTGTTGAATTCTGCACTATTAACATTGTGCTTGATTATTAAAAAGACTCATGACAACCCAGTTTATATCATGACTTCCACTATTACTAGTGAATGTAAAAGAAAATATGCAATAATATGCATTCCCATTTCTGTTTTCTCCTGCCTCCATTTAGGTGCAGAAAACATATGTTTAGAAGTCCCGAAGAGAGAGCTCAGCAGTAACACTTCACAAAATCTGTAACTCTAGTTTGAGTACATCCACTGCACTCTTCTGGCCGCTGTAGCCATCTGTACACACACACACACACACACACACACACATATTCATGACAAAATAAAAATCTTACAAGTACTTTTATAAGGTAATTCAAACCATCTTAATTTAACACCAGAATTGATTTTTCCCTACAGTTTCTGTTTTCACTCAGTCATGTTTTGACTAGGTTTACAATATCAGACATGATTTTCTGTCTTTTGCATCCAAATTATATGGTGCTTTCAGTAAGAAGGTCTTATAGTGTATGATGGGCAGCCAAGAGGAATAACAAAGCTTTTGTTTTAGAGTAGTTGGAATTCTTCCTCACTAACCTCTTTTAACAGTATCCCTCATCTAGTACTGAGAATTTTTACTAATTTGTGGCTTCTAGCACCACCAGTATCTAATAGGCCAGGCTATCTCCTATCAATTTCTATTTGAATTTGTATTGTTCGTTAGGTTATAAACCAGAATGCACCCATGTGATGATTACATGCACATTTTTTTTGTTGTTAACCCTTCTTCTCAAACCCTCATCTCACTCTTCTTACTCTCAACCCTTAATCGAACATTTTCGAGTGAATGCAAAGACTCAAGGTTGCTAATAATGCTGAGTATACATGGTTATTGCATGTTGAGTCCTGAACAAGGCACTCACACCACCCTGTAGAAGGCACAGTGAAACCTGCATAAAAGGGGATATAAAGATTGTAAGACTCCAAAGCTGAGAAATGCTGTGAAATGCATTTTAGATATTCTTTGAGATTTGAAACCTGTGAATTCACTACATACTCAAATATAAAATAATACTTGTAGATAAAATCCTGAGTTGCAATGTTGTGTGTGTGTGTGTGTGTTGTGTGTGCTTGTGCACTTGTGTGAAAGAAGATAGATAATTGGACAATCCTTCCTTTAAAATTTGTAGGCATAATGTTTTTGTGCACTGTGTAAAAATTGGCCTTGTATTATTCAAATGCTTATTTCTCTGCCTCCATATCTTTTTGTAATCCACAAATGCCATCCATTGTAACACTTATTCTAAATCTCCTGTTTCAAGTTTGTGTAAACATTGCTCTCCATTTATTCTCAACTTGTCAATAAAATCTGATGTACCAATGGTTGGGATAAAGATGGAACATGGATGGGCTTCCATCAGGCAAAGATAGGGGAGTCAGAGAGAAGTTGCCACAAAGAGGATCAAAAAGACATTATGATAACATACCTGGAGTAGAGAGAGACAGCCCACTTCTAAAATGCAAGTATCTCAGGGATTTTGGCTGGGAGATAGCCAGATTATATTAAAGAACATAATAGGTTAATAACTACTCAGGTAATGTGCTGTGAAGCTTATCTAATAAATATTATAGCCTCTGTATTATTTATTTTTGAACTAGCCAGGATAGAGAAAATTATTACTTGTAAAAGTGCTTTTACAAAAATTGATAGTTCTGAGATTTTTACAAACATGTAGTCTTAAGAAAATAAAAAGGCAAACTGAAATTAGCTCGGTAAGGCCATTTTTGAGGGAATAGCAAGAGCTTATTTAAAAATAATGAGAGGATGAATGGAGGTTATTGTTGACTCAGCTAAGGTCGTTGTTACACAGGCACATACAACTGTAAAAACAGCAACTGCATGTATGCTGTACAGCCAATCATATCGATTATCAGTGAAGAGGGACTATTCATAGATCATAAATTTATTTCAATTCCAATTACAAATAGACTTTTTTGGTGAGTTTCTCAGCTTAAAATGTATTTCACTTTTTAATACAGTCATGTAATTGCAGTTTTCACTTCTCCCTTTAGCTCAGAGGTCAATGATGAGAAAATTGGTGATGCAAAAATTATTATTGCTATTGACATCCACCAACTAAAAGCAACAGCCAAATACTAGTTGATGTGGAAAGAGAATGATACATTGTTTGAAATCCACTACTCTTACAGTTATATTTATGATTTACTGTGAGAGTCACACAGAATTTCCTTAAATTAACAATAGTGATTATATGGGTTTTCGCAAACACAGGGTGGCTGAGTCATCAAAATCCATTCTGTAATTCTATCTTGGCAACTCTTTCCCATCATATAATAGAAACTAATATCTGCTTCATAACATCCATGATGTTGTATATGGGACATCCAATTAAAAATTACTAGGCTGATTACTAAAACATGCAGTGTGTAGGATGCAAAAGTAGAAAATTTTTTAAGATAGTGCTTTATACATTAGGAGAGAAATTCTAAATTTTGGGTCTTGGCTACAAGATATTCCAAAAATGAAAAAACAACAATAGTATCGAGCAGGGCCTGCCCCTGTCCAGCCAATTCTCTTTACAAACTTCCAGGTGAGTGCCTGAGGTTAAGGCCATTATGAAATTTGTTATTTGGAACTTTATAGAGACTGGTGTTATCAGGGACATTTCCAAGGCAAGTGTCTTTTTCGATGTTTATGTACTTCCCAAACTCTATGTCAAATTGTATTACTGCACGAGATGTACCATTCATAGTAAGGAATCAATTTCACAAAGCTAGAAGACACCCCCAACATGACTTAGATCAATATTTCTGAACTTGTGGGTTCCAATCACTTGGGGTTACATATCAGATATCCTGTACATTAAATATTTACATAACAATCTAAAACAGTGACAAAATTACAGTTGTGAAATAGCAAGAAACTAATTCGATGGTTGAGGTCACTGCAACCTAAGGAACTGTATTAAAGCATCACACCAAAAGGAACACTGAAAATCACCGCTATAGATGCTAGTACTGCACTACAACCCACAGCAAAGCCACGTAATGAGGTGGTTTCATAAGGACAGAAAAAAGTCTAAGGGAAAAATAAAATGCAATCTATACTTAAAAAAAATGAAATTCTACAAATAGAATGAATTAAGAACACAATTGTATTTCTACTAATGTGAAAAACATATTTCTGATTAAGGTGCTAAAACATATCTAGATATATACATTGAAATTGTAGAATATGATTGGAAGAAATTGATGAAGAGGCAAATGAAGAATTAGCACAAATATTCACAAGTAGGCTGACACAATACCTAGGACAGGCAAATACTTCTCAAATTGATCTGTGGCTTCAATGTTGTCCTCATCAAAACTCAAATGATTGTATATGGAAAAGGACGAGATGACACTAAACTGTATAAATGCAAGGAGTACTGTATCATCAAAGCTGCCTGAGTAAAGGACAACATTAAGTTGCATTTACCCATTTTAAGTTGTTTTACACATGATCAGAATCCATTTTGTTGTACATTTCCTCTTATATTCACCAATAATAGTGGAAGTCATGATATAAACTGAGTTGTCATGAGTCTTTTTAATAATCAAGCACAATGTAAATAATGCAGAATTCAGACACATGGCATGAATGTGCTACTCAATCAGATAAATATTAGAGTATAATAATATTTTATGATGTTTCGATTTGTATTTGACACAGGGGTGATGCATCATTTTTAACTGAAGCTAAATTGTTTTATATACTATATTTTGATCATGAGTTCCATTCACTCAACTCCTTTAAATATCTGTGTTTTGAGTTGTATTAGGCAAGCCCTGTAAAAGTGTCATTTGACCCCCTCAAAGTGGTCACAACTCACAGGTTGAGAATCTGTGTCCTCCATGACGGCTCTGCACTCCAGATCTGCCTCCACTTCGCAAGTCCTGGATTTATAAGTGTGTGTAGTCATTCCTAACTATATGTCTATTTTCACATTTTACTTTGGGAGAGTTAATTGTAGTTTTCCCCTTGTGTGAGATTTTCTCCATTAACTCTCACTTTTGTTCTAAATTTGTCAGTCATGTGTGTTTTCCTCTAGGTTTATATGCAGAAACGTAGCCTAAGACCAACTTGTTTGATGCTTATTCAATGCTTAGTTTCTGTGAAGTATCACCTCCACATTTTCACCATGTGCTGTAACCACTTGATATAGCTCCTGATAAGAGTTAACACATGAAAATGGGAGGTAGAGGTGCCTTAGGCTCTACAAGAAAGCTATCAAGAGCAAACATTGTAAGTTCTGAAATAAACACAAATCACAGCTATGTACATTGAGACTTACACCCATCTTGATTCTATGTAAGGTTCAATTTCAAAATATATTAAAATTAAAATATATTATATAAAATATATTAAAATTAAAAACCTTTAAACATGAGGTTAATGTTGACTCTTATCTAAAGCTTACAATGCTTTTCAGTTTCATCTAAGTGCATGACTTTATAGTGATATTCAAATCCCTATACAGTCCACACTCATCTTTTCCCCATCTACTCATTTATTCTGGAAGAGGCACAATCTTCCTTCCATTCCCTACACATCCCAGACAAATGTTACCTTAGAACACTGTTTCATTCTTCCTACTAAGCAGCTTCATAATCCTTTTCAGTTATTAACTTCCTCACTTTGATGGCATGTTTCAAATATTTTCCAATAGAGTCTGAAGCTAAGAACTACCATTTTCCTGAAGTTATCTGATTGTTTTCCTCCACTATGGATTGTCTTTTAATATTGTTAATCATTTATTCATTTAATATTTAATAGATTTATTCATTGCTGTGTTCCTCATTGAAGAGTACAGTTTTTTATAGAGTATAAATATGTCTTGCTTGCAAATATACATGAACTATGCCTAGGTCTGCAAGTATAAAGGATATGCTATGATCCATAAGTGCTTGAAAAACCAGGCACAGGACAAAGAATGAAATTGATCAGGATAGGGTCGAGAAAGATATCTGTATGTAAAATATAAAAACTGACAAAATATTTGAAGGATAATTTTAATTATTTGTGTTGAAGAGGGAGTTCTACAATTTGAGGTTCTCCACTCTGCACCATAAATACAGAAGAAAATGGGATTAATGTTTTGCTCTTAACCACAATCATGTTTATAATCCAATCACAGCTCTAAGCAAACAGAGGATTCTTATAAGAAAAACAAAACAAGACAAAAATGGTGATTATAAAATTATACTGTTCTTAGCTTTCCCACAGCAGAGCTAATTGGCAATATGACTAAAGATTCAATCTCAGACTTAAGAGAGTATTTTCTGGTAAGTTCATTGCTTCTGGATATGAGAAAGCATTCAGAAATACATGAACAGTTTGACTCAAGAGAATAGTAAATATTGAGCTACAAACATTTTATAAAAACAGCCACATCTGTGAACATGTAATTTTTTAAAAGAAGGAAACAAGTTATAGAGTATTGTCTTTCATTTTCATGAATACCATGACTAGGAAAGCAATAACTGAAGTGATTATTTTGGATGTAAAATTAAGAGTCCCTATTTTAAAGATTAACGGTTCAAAGTCATTGTTTTTCAAGTTGAAAAATTGTAAGGCATCCTTTACAAACACTTACCAAAATGTGATGGCTACCTGAAATATACAATAAAACAGATATTAAAATAATCAAGGGGTTCATTAGGCAAATGGGAAACAGGAAGGCAAATAATTCAGATGGTAAAAGTACAATTATGAAACGTAACTAGTCATAAAATTGGTAATTAGAATAATGCACTGTCATCTTATATCTGTTATATACAAGATAGGATGTCTTTCAATGGCCAGCATTGCCTGGGATAAAACACCGAATCCTGACAATGCACTATGTAAACTTAATGAAGGTTCTGACATCTCTTTTAATAAATGAAAAGTTTTGGCAACCCATTCTGAGACTGAAAGGTTCATTGGGTGATGAGAAAAATCTAGTTGGAACTGTCTCCTCCCTTATTTGGTGATTCTATTTACATCACCTCTATGCATATACATATTTAGGAGGCTTCTGCTACACAATCTTTCCATCTACCCTCTAAAACGGTCCTTCGTTTTCAGCGTTCCTTCCCTATAATTCCCCTCACACCCCGGTCTTCCCTAACTATCCAATCCATTTCTTTTTCTTACGGTCAGAAATCCTCTCCTGACTTACTCTGTACCTATCCTCTGTGCTTATATAGATTGTAACCTGCTTATCAAACACTAAACAGCTCACATTCACATATAAGCTAATAAACTAAATACACATCACATTTGTATTTTGAGAGTCAATGTTACCTCATTCAGTGTGATTTTTTTAACTCCTTCCATTTACCTGTACATTTCATTTCTTTTTCTTTTAAACTGTTGAGTAATAATTCACTGTGTAAATGTACTACACTTTCTTTATCCATTCACCCACTGATGGACATCTACAACATTAGAAATCAAGGTTGGTCAAGAGTAGAGTAGTAGTGTGTAGAATATTTTGAATGTATGTCCCAGACTGATAAAATTAGATCTTGAGGTAAATCTGTCCCCAATACACTGATTTCTGTAGTAGCACTACACGTCACACTCCTATTAGCAATGGCTAAGGGTTGTCCTTCCCTCAAGTCCTTTCCATAATGAGCCATCATTTGTTTTATTCATCTTGACATTCTTACTTGTATAAGAAGAAATCTCAAAATAATTTTGATTTGCAATTCCCTAATGACTAAATATGTTAAACATTTCTTTAAGCACTTTTTTTGATACTTTTCTTTAAGCACTTTTAAGCCATTTGTGTTTTTTCCTTTTAGAACTCTAAGTCTAGTCTGTAGCCCATCTTTTAATTTGTTTCCTGAATTCCATGGCTACTGGAAGAGACTCTGCATGTGGCTGAATGAGATGGGTAAACATCAATTCATATACGAACATTTCAATGTACAATGGTGGCCTGCAGGCAAGATGTGTTCATGACATAAAACTTGTTAGAAGAATCAACCACTATCTGATTAGACTCAAGGCCTACTCCATGAAATGGAATCCATTCCCTGAAACAGCTTGGGTGGCTAAGAACCAAAGACCGTGTAGGCCAGGGACCTAGAGGAAAACAAATACTACTGGAATGGAATGGAATGTACACTAAAGTGACTTCAAACATTGTGCAGTATTCACAAATCAGTGCTTTGCTCAGTCATCATCTGAAATGCTCCCTTGAGCATGGATGGGAATAAATACAGAGACCCACATATAAATAATAAGCAGAAAGTCAGAGAGTCCTTGAAACACTTATTCTTAAATGGGATGTAACCATTTAATCCCTCTCTTTGAGGCTTAGAGCATCATGTGAAGATGAGGCTGAAATATTGCAAAAACCAGAGGAGATGCAGACCACCAAGGAAACAAGGCCTTCTAAACAGAGCAATACCGCTCCACACATGAGGTTACACAAACTGCAGCAACAAGTACAGGGCCTTACAGGTCTAGGCCTGAGTGTACAAGCACTGAAAGTGTAATTGGACACAAACTTATATTCCGAATTCATAACAGGAGGCTACCAAAGTCCTACTGGGGGAACTAATAAGTTTACTTACTTATAGGAGTATGGATGAGGGTTTACTTGCAGGAGCAGAAATGATTCAAAAGACATATGCATTACCAAAACAGTAACCACAGAGTGAGTGACACCTCATTAAATTCTGGAACTCTGGAGGTAGCTGCATAATTTGTAAGCAGCTCAACAGTTTGGAAAGTGCTATTCTAGCAGTTCAGCTGCACTGGGACTCATCAGTCATTACTGATCAACATGCTAAGGAAGGGAGGGGTTTTTGCATCTCTTCCATTTTAAGGACCTTCCTGGAGCTTCTGAGTTCTTTACTTTTTGAATCCTTTTCTTTGTTTTGTTTTTTTTTTCAAGTCAGGGCTTCTTGGTATAGCCTTGGCTACCTTTGAACTTACTCTGTATGCCACGCTGGCCTGAACCTCACAGAGAATTCATTCTTGAACCCTAAAGACCCTCTCTTTATACATGTTTGGGTTTTGAGGAGCTTTTCTCCATGATGGAATGGTTTGCCTCCCTTTATAACATCATGAAGCTCTGTAAAATTTCGGATGGTTACTGTGAAACTCTATATCACCCGTATCCTCACTGCTGTTCAACTGCAGCATAGCTCCACAGAAGGACTATTCAGAGCAGACATAGCCAAAAAGTCTTCTCTTTCTTTTAATTCTCAATAAAGTTTTATTGTGATTCACTGCGACAAGAGGACAACTGATTTTCTCAGTCCCCTCACCTCCTAGTTAAAGGGACTACTATGACTACAAAGCAGGTATAAGAACATCATCACCAGCTAAGCTTTTGGCAGTAGGACTATAGTTCTCATGTAGTTGCAGCAGGCCAAGTTAGCAGGGCTGATGGTACCACTTCTTCTGTTCTTCAGAATATAATATAGGTGTCCATATTGGAAGGTATGTTCAGACACAAGTGTTTTGGTGTGTGCAAAGTGTGAAGAGGTGAGCCAAAGAGCATTCTTGGGAATAGTTAGTTTTTATGGTAAACATTACTGCAAGGCTCAATCAAAGAGAACTAAGATTGTCTGAATGGGACTAAGCAATTTTAAGCCTAAGGACTTCATTGAATAAACAGCTTCTCCGAATTAACTGCAAGAAGTTAAGTCTAGTTTGTTTACTACAGGGAAACTGACAAAGAAGGACACTTATACTAGCTTTAAAAACTACTCCTGCATAATGTAATGTACTAGACTTTTGTGTTCCAGGGCAACAGAGCAATCAGAAAGTACCAATTGCAAACAAAGGAAAAAAAAAAGTGAAACAAAGCAGAACCTCCTCACAGGGAAAAAACAAAACAGAACAGAGAGGAGCCTGCTCAGGCAACTGATACACCAGGTGCCTGAAACTGTTATCTTCTGAGGTCACACTGAAAGCCCTACAGGGTGCTGGCTTTGCAAGAGAAATGGTCTTTCTCTAACTTTGATGACATCACTATTTTATTTAAGTGACAGAAGAAACAAGAACAACAACAAGCTTGGACAGGAAGAGGTAAACTCACATTGAGAGTATATAACATACATTACCAGAATGACCAATTTTCAACAGAAAAATATCACATGCAATGAGACAAGAGCATGTAACTTAATGACAGACAGGAAAAGGTGAGCAAGAGTGAACAGCTTTAGTCATCTGGAGCAAGGTAACTCACCAAAGGACGATTATTCCATGTTTTCTCTGATATGCAGGGGTTATTTAAAGTTTTAAATATGTGAGTTTCTGTAAGAGTAACTTTGGAGGTTAGTTAACTAGTATGGGATGCAGGAGAAGCAGCTTTTCCATAGATAAGATGCAGAGTATAATGCTATAAGAGATAAATGGAAAACCAGAGTAGAAGAATTAAATGTGCATGGGTATGGGAGGGCAGGGTAAAGGAGCGATTCCGAGGAGAGACAGCCAATTTCGGAGGCCTTTTGAAAGCCATGTGGAAAGCAACCATACTAGAAATTTCCTGACAGAATAACCTGAGAAAGAGTATTCAAATGAAAAGGGGAATCTGAAAATCATCCTTTTCCTTGTACCTACATCTCTTTCTGTATCTTGTAAGACCAAAAAAGATCAGTCTTTCTTATTATAAAATTTAATCTTTTTTTTTTTACAGTCCAGATTTTATCCTACTTGCTGTCCACCCTCTGTCTGTTTCACATTCCATACCTCCTCCCCACTTCTCCAAGAGGATGTCCCCACTCCTCTACCCCCCCATCAGACCTCCCCACTCCTTGGGGCCTCGAGTCTCTTGAGGGCTAGGTGCATCTTCTCTGACTGAGTCCAGACTCTACAGTCCTCTGCTGTATTTGTGTTGTCTGCATATCAGCTGGTGTACGCTGTCTGGTTGATGGCTCAGTGTCTGAGAGATCTCCGGGGCTCAGGTTAGTTGAGACTGTTGGTCATCTTACAGGGTCGCCCTCCTCCTCAGCGTCTTCCAACTTTTCCCTTATTCAACCACAGGGGTCAGCAGCTTCTGTCCATTGGCTGGGTGTAAATATCTGCATCAGACTCTTTCAGCTGCTTGTTGGGTCTTTTGGAGGGCAGTCATGTTTAGGCCCTTTTTTTGTGAGCATACCCTACCATCAGTAATAGTGTCAGGCCTTAGGGCCTTCTCTTAAGCTGGATCCCAATTTGGGACTGTCACTGGACTTACTTTTCCACAGGTTCTTCTCCATTTTTGACCCTGTAGTTCTTTCAGACAGGAACAATTATGGGTCAGAGACTTTGACTGTGGGATGGCAACCCTATCCCTCACTTGATGCCCTGTCTTTCTACTGCAGGTGGGCTCTAGAAGTTTCCTCTCACCACTATAGGGCATTTCATCTATGGACTCTCCCTTTGAGTCCTTATAGTCTCTCACCTACCAGGTCTATGGTACATTCTAGAGGGTTCCCCCACCTTCTGCTTCTCAAGGTTGCCTGTTTCCATTCTTTCTGCTGGCCTTCAGGGCTTCAGTCCTGTTCCTTCCATCAAATACCTGATCAAGTTCCTCTTTTGCTCCCTGTTCCCTTTCCCACCTAGGTCCCTCCCTCTCTCCCCCCTCCTATGACTGCTTTCTTAGTCCTCCCAGGTGGGATTGAGGGATCCTCACTTGGGTCCTTAGGCTTGTTAACCTTTTTGAGTTCTGTGGATTGTATACTGGGTGTTCTTTACTCTTTTTTTGGCTAATATCCACTTATTAGTGATTACATACTATGCACATCCTTGTAAATCTGAGTTACCTCACTCAGGATGATATTTTCTAGTTCCATCCATTTACCTGCAAATCTCAGGATGTTCTCATTCTTAATAGCTGAATAGTATTCCATTGTGTAACTGAACCACATTTTCTGTATCTATTCTTCTGTTGAACAAAATCAACAGAAAAGGCAGAAAAACCTCAAATATATAAATGTCCATTTTTGTCACAAATGTGGATAGGACAAAACTTGAGTTAGTAGACTTTAACTGAGTTAACAGTAAATCTCCTTATCTGTAAAGTTATGCAAGAATTACGTCCTTAAATGTTCAGGAGCAATCTAGTTAAGGATGGGTAATTCCTCCTTCTTAGTCCTTCCAGAGAGCATGTCGATCAAAGATAAAGTTCCTGAATTCTGTATGTATCTTAATAAGATAATTTATTTCAAGAACAGATGAATAATAAATATTTAAACAACAAATATTATTGTTGTCAATACAATTATTATTGAGAATTTATATGTTACAGAAGATTAAACTTTGTTCAGCAGGAATATTTGTTAGATTGAAGAGATAAGAGTTCACTCCATGTCATAAACAAAAGTAATGGTTATTTCTTAATGAGTCTTTAAACATCTACATGCGACATTATCTAAAAAGCAATATCCAGTTTAAAGATCAGGTTCAAGTAAATTTTTTCATCTCTCAAGCCCGATATCTGTATTAAAAAATGTGATAAGTGTAAAATTAACCTTCATCTGAAATAGGTGATAAAGTCACAGAGGAGAAAAATAAACACCTGTCATCAACAGGAAGATGCTGCTGCAAATCTGTACCACTAAGTCGGCTTATATTTTGGCCATTTAATGAAGCTAAAAATTTCAGTGTCAGAAACTTTTGAATTCTAGCATGGCCCTGTGCACAGAAGTATCTTGTAACTCAAATAGCAACTCAAAAGACATAGTCAATTAACTGTTAGAAAAAAATTGAAGGGGTTTTCACTTCAATTCCACAAGTACTTTCCTCTGACTTCTGAAAGCATCCTATGATCACCAGGCCAACTGCACGTGCTCTGACTGAATTCCCTGTCAGGTGCTTTGTGGTGAGCTAAAGCCAGGCTGGAAAGGCAGAGGAGCAGTTAGGGGCAGAGAGCAGAAATTAAAGTGGCAAGGCACCATTGCTGGTCTGTGGGGAAATAACAGAGCAGCAGATGGAGGAAAACAAATAGTAGCAGCCTTTGGAAAATGCACAGTGTGTTAGAGCCCAATCCCCATGTGCAACCCTGTGTATACTTTCTGGGTTGGGTGTGTTTGCATATCCTTGTGTAAATATATGGACATAGGTGATTGGAAATCTATAAAGCTTTAAGGAAAGGTGACCCTTTGTTTAGTCTTGGGGAAGACAAATGGAAGCAGTCAGTCAGTGTACTCAGTCACAGTTCAGGAGTGATGGGACAACTTCTACATGGCTGCATTATATAAATGCAGGCATTGTTTCTTTAGCTTAGGAAAGTGCTATTGGGAATAACTTATGTTAACACAACTCAGAAATTCTGACATAACATATTCATGTGGAATATCTATGTTCATCAATCTATCTGTCTGTCTATCTATCTATCTATCTATCTCTATATATCAATCTAAAAACTAAGGTGTGTGATTGATTGGCTGTGATTGAATATATATTTTTGGTGTTATAGTGTAGATTTTTCCTTAGTTCATTACATCAATAATCCCAAGATCACATGATGTGATTGCTACATTTAAAGCCAAAGAAATAAGCATTGCAAAGCAGTGGAACAGGCAGTTTGGTCAGTGGCAGAGCCTCTTTTCGCCAATTGCTTACTTGTAAATGTTGCTTTTATTTTCTCAGATGAAGTGATGAGGTGAGAGCCATACTCAAACTGTATGATCACATGGCTTTGCTTGAGCCCAAAGAGTTTCCTTCTCTATTATAACTATGCTTCTGCCCTGGAAGCTTCTAGGCTCTAAACAATCTAATCTTTTAAGCTAACTGATTCAGCCTGGTTTTTCTTGCCTTCTGACTGAATTGCTCTACTTGGTCTCATACTAACTTTGGCAATAAGTTCTAACCTTCTGGCTCCTTCTTATTCTGTGACTTGAACTGTCTTCACCTATGTCTAGCTTGTTCACTTTGCAAATTGTCTCTGAAAAACTGCCATACACACATTCCACCCACTACACTACCCAACCCCACCACACCACACCTTTTTTCTCTCAATGCTCTTAATTAATCCTCTTTTTCTTTGCTGTTCCAGGATGAGTTGGGTATATTCTCTCTCTGACTCATTCTGTAAAATCTTTTCTGATTTGTCACTTCATCTTTACCTCAATTAGAGATCACTTTCTAACTTGGCTGTTTCTTTCTACAAACTAACCTTATTTTCATTGGTAAGGATTAAAGATGTCTACTAAGGACATGTCTATATTCCCACCAGGTCACACTGTAACCCAGGATATGTCTATCTTCCAGCCCGATCAGATCTCTTAATGTGATCCCTTGCCAGAGTAGCCATGTTTCTGGATTAAAATTTTTGTGCACTTATGGCTTATAAGCAGTAAGGGATATTGTGCACTGGGAGATGTTATAAATTTTATAACTTCAGGCTTTCTGAGTACTATGATCTACACAATAAAAAGTATTAAAATAATTGTGAAATAAATACAAGTATATTTGGAACTTAATAATTGCATTTGACAATGATAAAATGGTTTTTGATCATGACAGAAATAGTTTAATAAGAGATGAGGAAGATGGCTATTTTGAAATAAATGCTGAATAAACTATATTGGAGTGACTCATCCAGTTAATCACGGGTTTTTGAAATACAGAGTAAATTTGGGCAGTACTATGGTGTGTGAATATATTTTAATTATTAATTTTATTTTTTACAAATTGAATGCTTTTGATAATCATAGTAGAATCAAAAAGACAAGGCTTTCATTATTAAAAATATTCATAGAATCCACTGTTCAAAATATGTACAGTATTTAGTGCTCATACTTTTCACATGATCTGTTTACTATGTCATAAGAACTCTATGAAACCTCAGATGATCACAGCTTTCTAGGTAGAAACACGGCTTGTCCATTCTTAAACATCTGGGTCAAAGGTATTCCTTTCCCTTCTGATATGGAAGGAAAGTTGATATCCAGAACTTTTTAGATACCTTTTAGGGCCAAGGGTTCTCTGCCTATCATGAAATGAAAGAGGTGTTGATATTTAACTGAGTGATAAAATTTTTACTTATGCGTTTTAATGAACTGGATGAGAACATTTTCTCTGCCCCATTTTCAAATATTTACTGTTTCAACTCTTCTTCACACTATTGGTTATGTGATAAAAAATTATAATTCTAATTTCATTTAGCACGACCTCTTGAAAAAGGTAATGGTGGGAATGGCATAGTTATTTCTGAGTATGAAGTATAGCAACTTATAACTGCTTGGTTATTCAAAACCTTGAACCATACATCTCTGAATGTTTATGCTTTACTGTACAAAGGGGATTACAGTTTTTCTTTAGCTTGTGTAGTTTATTTGCACATAAGCATTTTGCAAATGAGAATGGATAATAATTATTACATCTGTTATTAACCATGATGAACATTCAGAGACTGAAAAATCTTCTGTCATTTCAGTAAATTAGAACATGAAACATATGTACAGTATCATACAGTAGTATACATTCAAGGAGTTGAGTGGTTGTTCTTTTCAAGCTTGGTGTCCAGGGGAGTAATCACGAAGAGTTAAGAGCTGGAGTAGTCACATCGTTGTTTACCCATAGCAAGCTGATGTTTCATCAATGACACAAAAATTTAAAAGAGAAGGTAGCAAAATGATTAAGCTGCCATTGAAAATAAAAAGTGAGGATGAGCTCCTGAAGCCATGTTGATATCCTTGGACCATGTTCCCCTGGGGACAATGTTGATGTGAGGGGCCTGTGCAGCCACCAGGGTCCATGTTGATGCCCATGAGCTATGCTGCTGACCATGTCTGGGTCTATGTCCATGCTGAATCTGGGGGTCGTGTCAACATCCATGGACCATGACACTATTGAAGACCAGGTGGATGTCCATAATCTGTGCTGCCAACTGAATCTATGTTGTCTGTCTTACTGTTTCATTGCTGTGAACAGACACCATGGCCAAGGCAACTCTTACAAAGGAAAATATTTAATTAGTGTTGGCTTACAGTTTCAGAGGTTGAATCCATTATCATCACAGTGGGAAGCATGGCAGCATCTGGGTAGACAATCTACTAGAGAAGAATCTGAGAGTTGTACATCTTGAACCTAAAATGGCATAGACTCTGGTTCACACTGGGTATAACTTAAGTACAGCAGGACTTAAAGCTTACCTCCACAGTTATGTCCTACCCCACCAAGGCCATACCTACTTCAACAAAGCAACTCCTTTTTTATTGGATATTTTATTTATTTACCTTTCAAAAGTTATCCACTTTGCCAGTTCCCCTCTTGCCCCAGAAATCCCTTATCCCATCCCCACTCCCCTTGCTTCTCTAAGGGTCTTCTCCTACCAACCCATCCATACCCTCTTCCCCACCTTCACTATCCCTACACTGGGGCATCGAGCCTTCATAGGACCCACAGTCTCTGCTCCCATTGATGCTGGACAAGTCTATTCTCTGCTACATATACAGCTAGGCCAATGGGTCACACCATGTGTATTTCTTGGTTGGTGGTTTAGTCCCTGGGAGCTTCAGGAGGTGGTCTGGTAGGTTGATATTGTTGTTTTTCCTATGGTGTTGTAAACCCCTTCAGCTTCTTCAGTTCTTTCTTTAATTCCTCCATGGGGTACTCTGTGTTCAGTCCAAGGGTTGGCTGCAAGAATCTGCCTTTGTATTTGTCAGGCTCTGGCAGAGCCTCTCAAACAATAGTGATAAAAACTGTATGGTATTGGTACAGAAACAGGCAGGAAGATCAATGGAATAGAATTGAAGACCCCAAAATGAACCCATATACTCGATCTTTGACAAAGCAGCTAAAAGCATCCAGTGGAAAAAAGAGAGCATTTTCAACAAATGGTGATGGCACAACTGGAGTTCAGCATGTAGGAGAATGCAAATTGATCTGTTCTTGTCTCCTTGTACAAAGCTCAAGACCAAGTGGATCAAGGACCTCCACATAAAACCAGATACACTGAAACTAATAGAAGAGAAAGTGGGGAAGATCCTGGAACACATGAACATAGGGGAAATTTTCCTGAACAGAACACCAGTGGCTTATGCTCTAAGATTAACAATAGACAAATGAGACCTCATAAAATTGCCAAGCTTCTGTAAGGCAAAGGACACAGTCAATAGTACAAAACGGCAAACAACAGATTGGGAAAAGATATTTATCAATCTTACATCTGATAGAGGGCTAATATTCAATATATACAAAAACCTCAAGAAGTTAGGCTCCAGAGAATCAAATAATCCTATTTAAAAATGGGGCACAGAGCTAAACAGAGAATTTTCAACTGAGGAATATCTAATGCCCGAGAAGCACATAAAGAAATGTTAAACATCCTCAGTCACCAGGAAAATGCAAATCAAAACAATCCTGAGATTCCACCTCATACCTGTCAAAATGGCTAAGATCAAAAACTCAAGTGAGAGCAGATGCTGGTGAGGATATAGAGAAAGAGGAACACTCTTCCATTGCTGATGGGATTGAAAGCTGGTATAACCACTCTGGAAATCAGTCTGGTGGTTCCTCAGAAAATTGGACATATTATTGCTTAAAGACCCAGCTACACCTCTCCTGGGAATATACTCAAAAGATTCTCCAACATGTAACATGGACACATGCTCTACTATGTTTATAGCATCCTTATTTAGAATAGCCAGAGCTGGAAAGAACTCAGATGTTCTTCTACAGAGGAATGGATACAAAAAATGTGGTACATTTGCACAATGGAGTACTACTCAGCTATTAAAAACAATGACTTCATAAATTTTTTAGGCAAATGGATGGAACTAGAAAATATCATCCTGAGTGAGGTAATCCAGGCACAAAAGAACACACCTGGTGTGCACTTACTGATAAGTGGATATTAGTCCAAAAGCTCCAAATACCCAGGATACAATTCACAAACCACATGAAGCTCAAGAAAAAGGAAGACCAAAGTGTAGGTGATTCAGTCCTTCTTAGAAGGGGGAACAAAATACTCATGAGAGTAAATATGGAGACAGAGTGTGGAGCATTGACTGAAAGAAAGGCCATCCACAAACTGCCCCACCTGGGGATCCATCTCATATAATCACCAAACATAGACACTATGATGGATGCCAAGAAGTGCATGCTGACAGGAGCCTTTTAAGGCCATACCGTCTAATAGTGCCATTCTCTGAGGCAAACATTCAAACATATGATTCTAGATAGGTCAAAGGTATTCAAACATTTCAGTCCCTTGGCACCATTGGCTTGTAGCAAAAATATATTTCACCCAACTTCAAAAGTCCCCATAGTTTATCACAGTCTCAACAATGTTTAAAAGCCCAAAGTTCAAATTCTCTTCTAAAATTCATGTAATTTCTTAAGTATAATCCCCTATAAATATCAACATCAAAATGCATACCACATACTTCTAACTTATAGCACAAGATGTAAATTACTACTCCAAAATGTAGGGAACGTAGCGTAGCATACTGAGAAAATACTGGACCAAAGTAAATCCAAAACCCCAGGTGGGCAAACTCTAAACTTTGCATCTCAATGTCTGATGTCAAAATGCTCTTCACCCCCACAACATCTTTCAGCTCTGTTGACTGCAGCTTTCTCCCCTCAGGCTGATTTCATTCCCTGTTTCATGCCACAAGTTTTCCTTGGCAGGTATCACATAGCTCTGACATCTCTCTCCTCTTGATGTCTCCAAAGCTATACAGACTTTGCCTGCATAGCGTCACACAATGGCCTCTATGTGCCTCTATGCAGGTAAATCAATGGCACACACCTGGATTCCTTGCCTTCCCTCAGTCACAGGAGATTCCATAACCCTTTTCACACAATAGCCTCTCTGATTCTCCATGCAGGGAAACTTCTGTCACAAATGCCTAGTGTCGGTGGCTTTCCTTAGTCAAGAAGAGAGGTTCCCTTACTTCTATTCTAGACTCTAAAGCCAGAACCATGTAGCCAAAGACACCAAGTTCTACAGCTTTCTGGGGTGGAACGTGTCCCTCTTGCTCAATAACATCTTCACCAGCTTTGTGGTTTTGATCATTTCCTTTACTGCCTCAACTTGGCTTTCCTGGAACTTGCTTTGTAGACCAGGCTGACCTAGAACTCAGAGATAATGCCTTTGTCTTCTGAGTGCTGGGATTAAAGGCATGTACCACTAAGGATGGACCTAAGCTTACCTTTCATCCCTTCTCACAAGATGGAAGCTTTGCTGTGTGGAATCTTGCCCTGAGTTTACTACTCTCTTAATTCCATTTAATATCTTTAATCTATTTATTTCCTTGAGATCAGGATTAAGCTCCTTTTCACCTTCTGCACTTTTTAAATTCTTGAACTATACATTTTGCATTTTTCCTTGTTCAACTTGGTCCATTTCAGCAAAACACTCTTCCTAATAGTGAACCACAGAAGAGGGTCTGTGCTTGTCTATTTTGAGATTTCCGTAGCCAAGGAAATAAATCTAAATCTCATCATCTTAGCCTTAGACAGATCCTTTGAAGAAATGAAAAAGCAACCACATTCTTCACCAAAATATCAAAAGAAAAGAATGATCTCTAGGCACATACAAAAATTCTTTTCATGTGGAAATACCTGAGAAAAGTCCCATAATTCAAATCACTCCCAGTACCACTGTCTTCCTTGTTTCTAACTAGAATGGCCCATTAAGGCCCACTTAAAGCTTTCCACTGCTTTCTTAATCCAAAGTCCCCAAGTCTATATTCTTCTAAACACAAGCATCATGAGGCCTATCACAGCAATGTTCCAGTCCATGATACCAACTTCTGTCTAAGTTTGAGTTTCATTGTTCTGAAGAGACACAGTATCCAATGCAACTCTTATAAAGAAAAATATTTAATTAGGGCTGGCTTACAGTTTCAGAGACTTATTTCACTATCATAATTGTGGAAAGCATGGCATTACCCAGCCAGACATGTTACTGGAGAAGGAACCAAGAGTTCTATATCTTGATCTTCGGGCAGCAAGAAGGAAATTGTGGTCCATACTGGGAATAACATGAGCATAGGAGACCTCGAAGCCCACCCCACAGGGATGCATTTCCTCTCTCAAACCCACATCAACTCCAACAAGGATACACTTCCTAATAGTGCCTCTCCTTATATGCCAAGCATTCAAACGTGTGAGCCTATGGGGGAATACCTTTTAAACTACTACATGTCTTTTTGATGAGTTACCACCAAAGGGCATGTAGATAGCTGCTCTGTGCTGTGGCCTGAAGCCATGTTGATTTCCAGAGGCTGGACTGCCTCCCAGGGCTATGATGGTGTCTATGGTCTGCACTGTGGCAGAGGGCCAGGTTAATGACCATGGTCTTTACTTCGGACTATACTGAGTTCTGTGGCACATACTTATGCTAAAGATCATGTGGATGTCCAGGATCTATGTTCCTATCGACTAGAAAGGGCAATGAAGCTACTTTTACAACAGTGTCAATAACTGAAGACTAATTGTCAAGAGAGACTTAAAAGGTTTCTGCAACAACCTCTGCCTCAGAGCCAAACAGTTGTAGCCTAGACAGAAAGCCATTGAAAAGAACTACTAAAGTGTGTTATAAGGATGCAGATGTGTACCTTTCCATAATTGATGGCTTCTGATGGGGGTACATGTGGAAAAGATCTGAGTTTTCATTAACGGGCTTCCTACTGGGGTTTAACCATGTTCCAGTTAGTATATAGGCAAGAGAACTGCTGCTTCTTCTTCTTCTTCTTGTTCTTCTTCTTGTTCTTCTTCTTGTTGTTGTTGTTGTTGTTGTTGTTGTTGTTGTTGTTGTTCTTCTTCTTCTTCTTCTTCTTCTTCTTCTTCTTCTTCTTCTTCTTCTTCTTCT
>JADRCH010000030.1:7346291-7459978 GCA_019843965.1 Rhynchomys soricoides
CTTCTTCTTCTTCTTCTTCTTCTTCTTCTTCTTCTTCTTCTTCTTCTAGGTGTGGAGGTCAAAAGGGTGGGAGGACAGAAAAATTTTAAAAAGTTTTACTTTGAAAAAATGTGAGCATGAATATAAAAAATACACTTAAGAATATTAAGAAAAATGGAGAAGACAGTATGTTTGAGGTTGAACATAGGGTGAAGGGCTAAAATGTCATCTTCTCCACTCAATGCATCCATGGTAACAATAATTTAAATCAGTTGTAGCTTCATGCACTGTGTTGGTACAAAATCAGTTATGTAGACAATCAGTCAGGACAAGAATAAAGCAGGGTCTTTTGCTACTGAAATTATCTACCTTTTTTTTAAAAAAAAACACCAATTTGTTACAACTTGTAAATAAGTTTTAGAAGGAACTTCTTAAAACCAATTCTGTGATCCTCTAATACCAGGATCAGAAATTTTAGAAAAACAACAGAAAACCTCATCCTTCATATAGATTAAATAGATTTCTCCTGGGGATGAATGAGCATATGTGAACCAATAAATGAAACACCGCAACAGAATATGGAAGAAAATGATGATCTGTATCAATAAATGGAAACATACAATAGTATTCAACATCCCTTCATGATTAAATCTCTCCACATATTCGCCACAGAAACAATGTTGTCAACACTTTGCTGCTACACAGAAAGAACTAAAGACAGTACAGCATGTAAGTACTACATGTAATAGTTTTAAAGACTTAGAGTAAGACCCTAGTCAGCTATCTAAAATATTAAATTCATTAGTGAATAAATTAGAATTGTGATCACCAACATCTATTATTGTGAGAAATGAGTTATAGTTCAGTTTTGTAAAGGTTAAGAACAAATTCTGAAAATCCATGTAGCATCATACTAACAACAGACATTAAATGACATTACACATTTAAAATTCATTGAATATAGATCTCACATTATGTGTGTCTTATCGTTATAAAATAAAAATCCAAAATGTCATAAGGAAAGATATAAGACCATACTAGTTATTGAACAGTTTAACAAATAATTATGTAACCTAGTGTATCTTATTTGTAGAGCTTTAGTTAGAGAAAGAGAAGATAGCACACACTAGAGGTTTATTAATTTCCAGCTTGAGAAAAATGGCCATTGTTATAAATTCTAAGATGAATCTAACAGTTGTACAGAACAAGATAATTTCCTTCCTAAGTTCAATCTTCTTAGTAAGTCTGATTCTGGTAATCTGAGGTAAAGAGTCATCCCAACCCTGACTATCAGTAATACTTCCATAAAGCCTACTGAATTTTTCCATATTTAGATGCAAAGAGTCAATGCCTTCTCACATGTACTTTACAAAGTTACAGACTGTTTCTTCATTGTGTCTCCCCACAAACAGGATCATCCTGTGCATGATTGTATCTGACAGTTTGGTAAGCAGTGGAGAAAAATCACTGAAAGAATATTCAAGCTACTCAAACTTGTTTTGTTTGGAATAGGTGGATTTCAATACCGTGCTCATTCAATTAAATCTATGGAAGGGTATAAGACTGCTTCCATCTACCTTGAAATTTGGGCTCAGTAATGCTTTTGTTTGATTAGTTGGTTGGCTTTGTTTTGTTTAGCATAGACATTTGGAAGGGAGCTCAAGTGATTGGCCTTTTACCTTATTTAAATTATTAAATAATGCACATGAGGTACTTTCTTCTAGATGAGACTGAACTGGATTAACACCATCATATAAGAAGATGTTTTAATTCACAGTAGAGAAAGCACAGTGGAGATGTGTAACTATTCATGTTTCCCTTCATTTTATGCAGTGTGTCTCATGAGATTTCTGTCACATTAAATATCAAGTCAAATTTTGATCACTGCAATCGAGTTTTATTTTGTGTTATAAGCATATCCTAGGACCTGTCTCCAGGCTAGGCTCTTGATTCACCTTGGAAATGACTCTATTATGTTTTAATGTATATGCTTATATCAGAGACCTCTTTTGCAGAGTTTGCAATATTTCAAGGCTGAAAAAATAAACATTTTGACTATGCATCCCAAGTACTTAATTTGTTAACTGAGCCAGGTGGAGCTTTGATAAGTAATGTATAACAATAAATAAAGAATGACTCATTCTTAATGTCATTTTTATAGGATTATAATTGCTATGTAAAATCACTTTTGTAGTATTCATTATCAATAGTTGGCTCCCAAAGAATCCCGAAATGCCTTTACATACAGGCCGGAACTCAGTTTCTCTCCTTTCTCATTTCAACCATGGCTAATCTTACTAAGGTATATCATATCCACTATGCTATAATAACTTTATTTGTAATTTCATTTTCTTTTCATTTTTCTCTTATCTGTATTGCATGTTTATTTAATAACACTGTTGATTTTGTCCTTCAGGTGATAATCAACAATTTGTTTGAAACCTCCAATGTGTTAATAACAATTGAATATTTTATCTGTCATTTTTATTTGCTTTATTAATTTTATTTATATTATGATCATTAACAAGTTGTCATTTACATCATCATGAAAAAACGCATAAATCATAGTATTATGGTAATGATATTGAGAAGTCAGATTACTCCATCTTGTGTTCAGGCTCCATCTTAGAGAACCTGACCTAAAGTTGACAAACAAGCCTGCACCTAGCAATAATTTCCAGGTCACATCCTAACAGCCAGTAATTGGGAGAAAAACAAAAGTTACAGTTGTACCTAAAGATATTTACTTATAAAAGTTTGTGGTTTGGCTCCCAACACAAGCCAACAATTTTAATTGGGAGCAAATTTCATAATAGCCCCCCCCCCCATTACATGTGTGCCAAGCTGAATACCCCCTTGCTTGTTTCTTTGCATCTGTAAATGCTTGATTGAATCCAGGCTCCTGATTTTTCCCTCTTGTGCTGCTGTGTCAGGGTCAGTGGCAAGCCCAAGCTTGAGCTTAAATAAAAAAGATACTAGTGTGATTGCATCAGAATTAGCTCTTTTGTGGTCATTTGGGGTTTGCAATCCTGAATGGGTACAACAATCTAGTAATCAGTTATTTTTCCATGATCTGACAAAAGTCTCCTCATAAGTATAAGCTAATAATATGAAATACTGTGGTTGAATGATAAGTATGTGTCCTCTGTTATAGTGGGACAGAGTTATTATTCTATAAGAAAATGTTCCTTTTGTCCCTGGGAAGTTTTATTTTTCTGTTATGCTTCTCTTGGCATTCTGCAATATGGAACTTATTTTTCTTTTATTATCACAAAGAAGGAGATGGGAAAGCTTTCAAATTTGACAGACTTGGTCACTTCTTCACACTGATTATAAATTGATAAATGATTTATATGAATAACAGCTTGTAAATTAGAATTGACTTTCCCTCAAAAGTTTGAAATATTGGCTACATTTTATTCTACATTGTGGCATAAAATTTATGGTGCATTTAATTTTCACTGAAAGAGAATCTCTTTAGTGTGAAATTTCCACCCTTTGAACAGAGAGCAGTATGATGCTACTTAAAGAGTTTGTGGTGCTAATGGATATATCCAGTGACTTAAAATCAAATACTATAAACACCAAGGTGTCTAGTTTCACATACTGATTTTTACAAGTCTGTTAAAATTTGACAAAATATGCTACTAAGGTTAACCTTCTCCATATGACTGTATTTTAAATTAAGTTTATTTTGGTAAATCTATTGTATGAGATTTAGTAATTTTTAGTTTTCCACATTTATGTTGTGGTTCTATAAGTTAAAGTGTGGATTATGCCATGGTTAATTAGCTTTTGATAAACTTGATTTATATGATTTGGGTTCTTAAATAGCATATCCATAATTACCAGTATCTAAAGATAAACTCTACCTATTAAGATATGATGGGAAGATGAGAAAAAAGGAAGTCGGGATATGAAGGAGTGGCCAAATAAGCCCTAAGAATTGCATGTGTCCACAGTTTCAGTGTGGACCCTGTTTGCTGAGCTGAACTCTTTCCTTGTTCGTCTCTCTCAATCAGTAGGGGCTTTGTGCATGCTGACAGGTGTCACAGCTCCTTAAAACTGATGCCCTCACGCTTCCTGAGATTTCTTGAGACTTGCACCTAAACTTCAGGAATAAGCTTCAGTGTCAGCAGGTACAACAATCCCTGCTGAAATTGCCATGCATTTTCCTGTTAAAAACGATGGGGATCTATAAGTGTGTTCTACATTTTCCACTCTAAAGATAACTATAATTCTTGTGTTGGAAGCTGACCAGCTTGCCAATCACTTCCATGATTTGTTCCTCATCCCTGCACTTACCAGACTTCATGTCCCCCACTCCATATGTTCAGGACTCTGCAACACTTTTGAGCTACAGACTCTTTATGCCATCGAGTCCTTTGCTTCAGCTCTCTCTGCTCAGTTCACTCATGATTTTCAACTTTTTTGTCTTACAAGTTTTCCCCTTTATATTCCAATTTTTATAATACTGAAATACTGCTGAAATGATTAAAATTATATATAGCAATGCAAGTATGTGTTAGTTTAATCACATTAAATGCATAAAAGCTTTTCTAAAAACTAAGATATGAATGCTATATCCCTCCTACCCTACCTTAGAAACAGAGTCTACATTTGTTATTTCTGAACAATTTTAATTAGTGTCACATATCTTCATTCTTAAGTACAAAACTCAACCAAATGATCTTTTATGACTATAATATTTTACGAATGTTTATAACTGTTTTTGCCCTGTGTAGGCATCCCTTCTCTTACCCTGCAGTATAGCCAAGAACAAGGAGTTGGAGTGATGTGTTTAAACACATTGTTAAAGCATAAATAACTCCTTTATGCTCAGATTCCTTTCTTTATGATTGCTATGGAGACGACTCAAGGAGGAGATATAGATGACATCATTCCATTGTGTGACTGCAATATCAGCCACATAGCAGCTACAAATAGCTATGAGACTACATGTAGATGTAATGAAGATGCTAGAATTTCAGAACCATTAGCCAAAATTAATTGGTTCTGTGTAGTTTTCTGTCAACTAGTCACAAATTAAAGTCATTTGAAAGGAAGAAACCTTAATTTAGAAATGAATTCAGAAGATCAGGTTGTAAGCAAATGTGTAAGGCATTTTCTTGACATGTAATTGATGTGGAAGGGTCCAGCCCATTGTGGGTGGTAACATCCCTTAGCTGATGGCCCTGGGTTTTATAAGAAAGTAATCTGAGCAAGGCAGTAATCAGCACTCCTCCACAGTCACTGCATTACGTATTGCTTACAGGTTTTTGCCCTGTTTAATTCCTAGCCAGACTACATTTTGATAATGAACTGTGATATAGAAGTATAAGCTGAAAAAAATGTTTTTGTCTCAAAGTTGTTTTGGTCATGGTGTTTATTCACAGCAATATGGATGTCAAATTAATCCAAGTTGGTACTAGGCTAACGGGGCTATTGCTGTGACACATGTGACCCTGCTTTGAGATCAATGTGAAAAGACTTCAGGGCTTTGTGCAAGAAATGTCACTGATGTTCAGTGTTTGGTGAACTGTTCAGTAGGAGCTTAGAAGAAAAGAATGTGGAGGACAATATAGAAGATTTGCTATTTTGAATTAAGATTCTGTGGTTCTGGTTATTTAATACTGTAAGTAACAGGATAGCAGAAATACTAAAATTGATCTTTTGCTTTGCTGATATACTCAATGCTGGTCAGCTAGAGTTGAGAAATTAGTGTTGATTGTGCTATAGCTTAGTAGCTTGGTGTTCTTATGGAATACCAACAGTGGGGTTAGGGGGCTATCTCTAACTTTTTAGCCTACTTGTGGGACACTTCATCCCCTAATGGGTTGGCTTGTCCAGCCTTAAAGTTATGGTATGTGCCTGGACTTATTATAACTTGTTACACTGTGTTTAGTTGAAGTCTGCTCTTTTCTGGGGAGAGGCAAAATCAGGGTAAATCTTGGAGAGAAAAGAGGCAATGGGAGGAGAGACTGGAGAGAGGAGGGGAAGATGAAACTACAGTGGGAAAACTTCCATCAGGATGCTATATTGTTATATATGACAAAATGAGAGAGAGAGAGAGAGAGAGAGAGAGAGAGGCCTTTATCAGAGGCCATACCTAAATTATGAACCCCAGATAAGACAGCATTCACCACTAGATAACACTCCTTAATGTTAAAGCCTAGATAACATTATCTTACTAGCCTTCCATTTTGTGCTCTGACTAATATTATAAGGAAACTTTCTCATTTATTGTTTCTGCTTTTACTAGGAAACTTTCTCATGCCCAAGTTGATTACATGTTCTCTTCCATTCTGTGCCCTTGGAAACCAAGCATGATAGAAGTCAGTAGAACTGCTTTGTATAGTTAATTACAATAAGCTTATACCCCAACATTAGAGAGATACCTGCATAAATATAAAAAAAATGGAATAATATTTCCATTTTAAATAGGAGTCACTAAAGTTTAAATCCCCAAGCTCACCCCAGGAACTGATATAGTACTTGACAGAAAGATACATGTACATATTTAACTAACAACCTGGTTGACAAGTTAAGACATGAATGTTAGTGCAAATCCACTATCAATACTGAATACACCAACCAATGGGAGCAGGAAAAGTGTAGAACAAAGACATGTTCCTAAGAAAATCCTCTATCCCTAAATCCTAATTTGTGGATTAACTTGGCACAGATGTTCAGAGAGCCCAGGCTTAAGAAACCCTGCAGGATCTCAACTGTACATCATGGTTCAACTCCAGAGAGTGAACAGTGTCCCTGATGGATCAATCTGGGGACATGCGGTCAATAAATTAGGGGAGTGGCCAACCAATGAGTGTGTCTTGAGACTCATTGCCATGAGAAACAGATATCTGGAGAGCCAGGAACCAGAATCTAGCCAACCCAGATACTTAGAATAGAACTAAACCTGAATGGCAAAAAGAAAAAGGAAACTCTAAATGATTCCTAATTGTATTCTTCTGTACTCATAGATTGGTACCTAACCCTGGTTTCATTGGATAGGCATTACAGCCAAACATCTGGCAGAGCTTGGTGAATCCTGTGGAGGAGGGGGGAAAGGTTTGTAGATGCCAAAGGGGTCAAGGATACTTCATGAAAACCCACAGGAACAACTAAACTGGGTCCATAGGGGCTCACAAAAACTGGACTGCAAACTAGGGAGCCTGCATGGGACTGAGCCTCTGCACATACGTTGTAGTTGTGCAGGTTGTTCTTTTTGTGAGAGTGGGAACATAGGCTGTCCCTGACTCTGTCACCTGTTTGGGGACATGCTCTTTCTTTGGGTGGCCTCAAACAGCTTTAATAGGAGACTAGGTGCCTAGACTTTCTGCAACTTGGTATACCATCACTGGTTGATATCATTGGGAGGTCTGCATTTTTCTGGAGAGAATGAAGGAGGCATAGATGGAGGTGGGGAGGGAATGTTGGAGGTGAAAACAGAGAGGATAGGAGGCAGGACAAACTGTATTTGGGATATAAAAAGAAATAAATAAGTAGATGAACAGAGAGCAGTATGACTGAAGGGAAATCTGGAAAATGTTTCCTGAGAACACAGAAAAGCTGTTTTCCAGAGGCAACCAATATATCTCTTACTGGCAGTGGAATAGCATAGGGTGAGAGTCATCTAGGTGGTATGGACTTTGAAGGCATGACAGGGTCAGGAAGAACTGATGAGCCTTGTTACTATGAGAAGACAGAAGAGGCTATTGGTGGAAGAGGACTGACTTCTGATTCCAGTTGTTCTTGTCTCTACTTGTTTTTTCTAATCTGGTGTAACAGATGAGTAATTTATACTCCTTACAGAGAAGCTAAAACAATCTGATAATAATAAAATTGGATTCACTAGAACATGGAAAGGAAAATTGTACTTTCTAGAATATGAGTTCTTAATTCTACATATAAATAGTTACCCTGTAAACAGTGTTGCTGTAAAAGGTTCACATCTCTGGAGAGCTGGAGAATTGGCTCAACAGTTGAAGAACTGGGTGTTCTTACACAGGACTCGGGCTTTTCTTCTCATACCCACAAGTCTGCTCCCAACCTCATGTAGTTCTAGAGATTTGACACAGTTTTGGTATTCTCGGGCCTTACATCAATGTGGCACAAGAATAAACATTCCAGTAAAACACTCATATACATCAGATGAATTTTAATGAACATTAATAGGCATATCAGTTATCTGTCATGCAAATGTTTGAAATATACTGTATCAAGTAATTAATAGCATCTATCCTAACTCATGATCCTCAATTCAGTAAATAAGTAAATATGAATGATTATGAATTAATAACCCAGAACTTAGTGTATAGAATTGGGAATATTCTTTGCTTAACTAAAGAAATATATATAATTTTTAATTACAAATGTATACTTGCCATTATAATGTCCTCATAAAAACTTAGTTAACTCACTGTCTTGGTGAGAGGAGTCAAATTAGATAGATTTTTTTAAGCTTAATTTACTGTTTGAAATTAAACTTCACCTTTACAAAATTAGAGGTATCATAAAAGAATTAAATTATTGAATAGGGAACAAAGCTTAAAAATCCTCAAATATCCATTTTATTACTAAAATAAATGTTCATTATAAATTTACAGACATGTTGCCAAAACAAATGCAATAAATAATTTTAGTTATGAGAATTTTTGGATCATCAGCCATCAACAGCAGTTAATTTCAGAGGTGCTAGATATGTCCCATTAATCTAGCTCGTAGAATGATCATATATACATAGATTTAACTTAGACCAGCATGCTAAGCCATCTTGTGAGAGCAAGTTAATTTTATTTAATGCATAAAACTAAAATATTTATATATAATTTTCACCATAACATTCCAGAAATATATGAACATATTTCACTAACTAATTTATTTAACAAAAATTTTCTTTTGAAATGAGGACTATAATCCCCCTTTAATAGGCATGATAAAAATATAATTTGAAGTATTTAGCTTCAAATGGGATCATAGGAAGAAAAATTAAGAGTATAAACTTGACCCTAACACGTTTTATATAATAAATTCAGTTGAGTTCTTAACAAAACATTAAAGAATATAAAAAATTGGTTACTCAAAAGATGTTTCAGCTGTTAAGAACATAAGCTACTCTTTCAGTGGACCTGAGTTCAGTTCCTACCACCCACTTTAAGGAGCTCACAACTCCCTATTACATGCACAAAAGCAAATCCTTACACACACAAATGTTTGCACATGTAATTTAAAATAAAGCAATTTAAAAATATGAACAAGCCAGTTCAAGAAGACTATAAACTAATAAAGAATATAAATAAAAGAAGAGTTACTCATTTTTTCTTACACAGAATAATACATAAATAATTTAGGAACAGATTGTAATCTACTTTTCCCTTCAGAGTGATGGAAAAAAGAAAACATTGACATACTATTCCTTGTTGGAAAATATGTAATGAAATAAAGCTATATTTTACTACATCCCTGACAGTCATACTTACATTATATATCAATAAAGGTAAGTATGGAAGTAGACAAAAATCATAGGACAAGATTAAATTCACTCTTAGGAAGATATTGTGTTCATTCATGAATTCAAAGTATTCAGTATAAGCTTTTCTAATAAATTGTTCTTAAAAAACTACTTCTATTGCTACTTTGAGATAAATTGTAGAAATAAACAAAAATAAAACTGTTCTTCTAGCATATTCAGACATGTAGGAAGAAGGGCGTTTTGGATAATGAGGAATATTCATTACAGAATTCTAGTAGTGATCTATCGAGGTTCACAATTTACTTATCTTTCCTTTTATTATTTGTATCCTTGTTTTGGCACACTTTGGTTTTGTTATCTGCATTTAGAAAAACAAACATGGTACATAACATTTTCAAATCCTGACTTATTTCATGCACAAGAATTGATCAAATATTTGAATTTTTAACAAATCTAAACTCATGAGTTTTCAAAGGATTTATAATCCAATTTATTCAAAGTAATCTCATAAATAGGACATATGCATATGTCAGAGATGAACAAATGTATAATGCAACCATAGTAATTTTGTTATTGCATACTTAGGTATCACATTACATAAATTAAATCCATTAGCTACTTTAAAATATTGTGTACTGATGTGCAGTGAGTTGTGTCTCAAACACACATACACACACACACACTTTAATTGCGCAGTGTCATAGTTAATTAGCTCTAACACCTTCATGGATAAGTATCTTTTATAAAGCCAGTCTTGTATTAGTACGTAATTTTTCATGGCCTCTCATTGTTACATTGCTTACAGCATTGGGTAGATTCTAAGTGTACAACAGACCACCCATAGACCATATTATTTAGAGAATAATGATAAACACAGTATGTTCATGTTCATATCAATGCATTACCTCCAAATAGTTTGAATATTTCAATTAACTGACTGAGGTATAAAGATTGCAACCAGAAAATGTATGAAGGTAAAATAACATCCAAGATTGACTTTTGTCAAGGGTTCAGGCAAACTCATATATAAAAATAAAATTTCATTTTATAATCTATTTTATACCAGTAATGTTTGTAAAATTACATCAGTATTTAAAACATTTTTATAATGGAAATAGTTTTACTGAAAATGCAATGTAGTATGCCTTCCTTAAAACAAACAATCTTCTGAACAACTGTACGTAGAACTCGTAATGCAAGTGTATTTTCCTGCTGTGAACATCTCACATTTGCTCATTTACTTCAGGTTTAGGCTAATAGTTACCGATTGCACAAGTATATTTCTATGGAAGACCTGAAAGGGATGTTGTCAGCTTTAAAAAGAGATGTTAGAAGTAGGTCCCATTTCATTTGTAATTTAAAAAATTATGTGAAATTTCACTACACAGTAATTTAGTAGCAAAACATGTTAACAGTTCTCTTATGTTTCATAAGATTTCATGTTTAAAATGCAGGATTGGAGGGCTTCTCTTCCCCTTTTGTCTGAAGAAATATCTCAGATTTATACACTTTCTTTGGATCTCTATGGAAACTCTTCTTCACAGTCAAAAGCATATTTGTTGTGTGACCTTTACATTTCCCTTATTGTAAAGCAATGCATGGATAAAGGTCAGATAATACAGCTCAACTAATACTTTATAATTTTTTAGATAGAAGGTTGCTCTAATATGTAGAAAGAGAGATGTTTTTGTAATGAATGTGGATCAAAAGTAAAAGCAAAATTAAGTCTATATAGAACACATGAAATATGGTGCATTAATATTTTAAAATTCCAAATGCATTTAACTTGATATTGTTAATGTTATTATACTACCTTACAGATTGTAAAAGTTTTAATAGCTTAAAGCAAATTAATTAAGAGAATTTAAGATTGAACGAAAACTCGATTTGCTGTAAAAATACTGTGTTTTATGAAAAGTAGATAAATTTGGTTTATACAGGTGTGTCCTTATATAATTTAGAAAAATAAAGATGTTATTGAATTATGTTGATACTTGGATATTGTTTTTCACTATATATCTAATTAACTCATTGCTTCCTGAAAATTAATTTGTCTTATTTTTCTATACCTTCTGTTCATTCTTATTTAATTCTTTTCTGCTTGTCCTGTGCTGAAATTTACAAAACTACTTTTGCATAATATACCTTAAAATTTAAAAGATTTCTTAATCCTTTAGTTCTACTCAATTAAATGTCACTATTTTGTTTGAACAGTATGTTTGAATTACATATGATTAATCTGCTTAGAAAACTTTAATCTATATTCCAAAAATGTATAAAGTAATATTTTTAAAACATTTAGACTCTGCAGATAGACAAGTATAGTGATACATCCTAGAACTCTCCTGCTTAAGAAGTAAAGATGGGTGAAGTCAATACTGAAAGCTTTCATATCCAACTTATCTAACAGGCACATGCTCCTTTAAGAACACAATGAATGAGACCATGAATTTGGGGTTGTTTGAATAATTAAAGAGATTTCTATTCACTAAGATGGTACATAGAGTGAGAAGATAGAATTTTAGAGATTCAGATGAGATGCAAATTAGTATTCAAGTCTCCAAAGCTATACATTTATTTTCTGTCTATATGCTCCTCAGATAACAAGAAATTTTTTAAATGTAAAAAGGTTATGTGGAGGAATAATAAATGTGATAAAATAATTTCCAGATATTGGTAGGTCAGGGTTAGTTTTAAGTTTAGCTTTAAAATTGCACTAAATAGCAAAGGATTACATTTGAAAATCCGAATATTACTTATCATAAAACTCTCAGAAAAATAGGAATAGAAGGATTTCTGCTACTTCATAGAAGACTTCTGTTTGTGAGTAGTGCATTTGATATTAGATTAAATGGCACGTCTTCTACGGTTGTGGAAAAAAAATCAAAGATACCTGTTCTTACCACTTACTTTTACTCTGTGGACATTCTAGAGTTTATAATGAAGCAAGAAAGAACCTAAAACCCATTTAATTCATGAAGAAGAGATAAATGTACCCCTGCTTCCATATATCATGATTGCTAACACAGGCAACTTAAAGAATTCTAAAACTAGCTCTCTTAAAGGTGTTAAAATATTACGGAATACTGAGGTCAAAGACCTCAGACAAACATGCAAAACAAAGTGAAGTTTCTGTGTGGCAGCAAGAGATGCAACAGAAGTTAATGAACAAAGCACAACATAAAGTAGAATGCCACTTAGAACTTCTCAGATGTTAAATATGTGAGAACAAATGTAAATGAAAGATAAAAGATTTACACTCAGAATAAAGTATCATAGTGAAAGATAAAGGATCTCTACAGTTGGAGAGAGATAGTCTCTTCTTTGTGAACTGTTTAATAGTTTGTTTGCTTGGGTTTTTTTTGTTGTTGTTGTTTTGTTTTGTTTTGTTTTGACATAAGTTTGTCTGTGTAGAACTCAAACTTTGTTCTGGAACTCATTCTGTGGACCACCCTGACCTTGTGCTCAAAAATCTACCTGCTTCTGCCTCCTAAGTGCTTGGGATTAAAGGAGTGAGCCATCATCTCTCAATTCCTTGGATGAAGTTTTAACAAATATGTCAATGCTCCAGACTTGATGAATGGGTTTATTACTGGGACTATAAAAATTCTAATAAGAATTTTTACAGACATGGACACAATTATTTCAAAATTTTTATATAAAGAAAAAATAAACAAAATTCTGGAGCAGTTTAGTAAAACCTAGCAAAGTCAGCCAAATTACTCTATCGGATTTCAGGACATCTTTTCAAACTAGAGTACATAAGTCTTTGTGGTATTAGAAATGGGATAAAAGCCTTCATAGATGGAATAGAGGGAGTAACTCAGGATTGGACTCATACAAGTACATTCATCATATTTCACAGAAATATGCAGAACAGTTTAATAGATAAGGGACAACATCATCTACAGATGAAGCCAAAGCAAGGGACCTGTGAAAAGTTAGAAGGTGAACGTCTATATGCTCCACACTTCATACAAAATTTAAATAAGAATGATCAAAGACAAAAAATGTACAATTTTAAAACTTTGCTTGATATGTTTGTTTGTTTTGTTTTGTTTGGGCATTTTGTTTGTTGTTGATATTTGTTTGGAGGGGTACAAGGAGAAGAGAAGCAAGCAGAAACTCTTTGTAATCTTGAGTAGACAATAGCTTCTAAGGATCGTGAATAAAATGATAATATAACAACAAGTATATGCTGACTGTTATAAAACGTTATAGAGTAGACTTCAACAAAATGAAAACTTTTGCAACCAAAATAATATAAGTTCATGACAAGCCTTGTTACTGAGCCAGAGAAAAACGGTGTAATCAATATATTCCTCAATGATTACTTCTTAAATAATGAGTATCCTAATAACTTAGTGAAAACTCAGGATGACTATATTAAATCATGAAGAAAGAATATGAAGGATATTTTCACTAAAGATTTGACCAGATGGCAAATACAGGGCACCACATCAAAAATTTTCTAACTGCAAATTAAATGTTATAAATTATATATAATTAGCATATACTGTTTTAAGTATGTTTAAAAATCATATTGCATTGTATTGAATATCATATTGATGTGTTTAAATTATAGATATGTTATAAATACTATATAAAATTTTAAGTGGAATAAAAAAATACTGTGAGTAAATATTATATGTAATTATTTTATTTTACATGTATTAAAATATTTTATATAATATATACATTCATATATATCAATGTATATAAGTATAAATTTATATAATACATACTATAAATAGGTACTTTAGAATGGCATCAAATTACTTGAAATAGTACAGTGAAATTTACAGAATCAGACAGACATTCAAATAAACACTATTCTAATTGCCAGAGTAACTAACTATATAACCACCATATGACCTAGCAATTGCATTCCTTAATATATACTATAGAGAAATTAAGTAATGTTTATGTTCAAAATATCATATTACAGTTATGAAGCTTTGTTCATAATGATTAAAAGTTAAAGATATTCCAGCCTTTGTTAGTGTGTAAATGATTTTAAAAAGTTTTCCATCTGCCCTATAAAACAGTATTTAGCATCAAAAAAATAGAAAAGAAAAGAAAAATTGATATAGATTACATACTAGGTAAATTTCTGAAAAGAATAAATGAAACAAAAATATGAAAGTTCACATACTGTTGGTTTATATTTCTATAATGTTAAAGAAGGACAAGATTCAAAGAAGAAAAATGTATAAGAAAATAAATGGAAGTATATGTAAGCATACGTAAGTACACACAGACACATTCACTATAATGGAATGATTCTTTGAAGAAAATGACTTTATAGAGTTAGTTTCAATGACCGTGGCAGTTTACTAAACATATGAATGTATGTAGCTCTAAAAGTTTTGTAAAAGTTGAAAATCTAAATAAAATATTGAATATGATGTAAACCTATGACAAATGCCGGGAAAATAAAAATGTTTAACCATAGAGTTATGGGATATTATGAGATAAAATGAATCATTTATCTTTAAGAGCAAGTACTTGTAAGGAAATTCAAACTTATGTCAAATTAGTTAATTAACAGTAGTAATTTCTTAGTAATTTCATTGTTTTTAAGGAGTGTGTCTACTCCAATATACAGGTCCCATCATGATAACTCAGAGAGCCATGCTGAAGCACATTGGAGCATAAAAGGAAAAAGAAAGTCACGAAGAAGGAAAATGGACTTGTCAGAGGAGGTGAGATTAACAGGATCAGGGAAGGAAATAAGTGAGGGTGGATGCAAGAGCAGTCAGAATGCATTACATACATGGATCAAATTGCCAAAGAACAAACTTAGTGGAAAGCTATTGTTTTCAAAGAGCCAATAAATCATTTATTAACTGTGTGACATTGGATAATTCATGGAACCTTTCCTCTGTTTTCTCATCTGTGAATGAGAAAAATAGCCACTGCTGTAAGAAGGAAATAGTGAGAAATGCATCCATGAATAATGTATGTGGAAGGAAGTCAGAACGGTCAGATCATGGGCTGTGTAAATCTTAATTACTATGATGATGAATTAAGTCCCTTTCCCCTTGGATATTTGACTCTCATTAAGAATGTAGATAGCAACTATGTAGGTCTCTTTTGTTTGTGGTATTCTCTAGTTACCAACATTGGCTATGGGTAAATTCCCCCCTCCCCCAAAATTGACAAAACCACACTCGAGTTTTTGGATAAGTGCATAATTTCTGTAGAAGTTTTTCAAAATTTGTTCCAATTTAAGGACATCATACAGTAATCCAAATTTAACTTCCTGACTTTGTATGTTCTAAAAATAGGAGCTGCGTGTTCATCTAAATTTGAGCTGACTTTCCACTATCCCTCATCACACTCTTTCAGCATGAATGGCCCTCATCCATTTCTGTTTTCTAATCCAGCACCCAGGGAGCATGCAGTCTTCAAAGGCTCATCCTCACTCTAAACACACATTGATTCCTAGGGATAATGAAATTATATTAGTCAGATGAATGTCTGACACCACTCCACATGACATGTTGCTGGTGTCATACTGGCTGTCAAATTCTGATCACTCAGATTATTACTCATCAAGTTTAGCCAAGCATATGAGTAATCCCTGCATATTTTTGTTTTGTTTTGATTTTTCTCAGCTCATTACATTAGTTGACAAATACCCACTGAGTTACAAGAGGGGGTCAAGTGACTCTCCAATGTATTGTAAAAATAAATGCAAGTATCCCACCTGAAGATAATTTTATTCACTCATAAACAATTGAGAAGAATATGCACACAAATGGGTTCAGCCAACACAAATGATTAAGTAGAAAACATGCTCAAAGAAGAATTCAAAATAACGATAAGAAGGAGCCATAAAAATCTATGTACACATAGTACAACCAGACAGTGTTAGCTGTAAAGGGGTGCCTGTCCCAAAATTCTTTGAAAAATTCTGTGGAAAAGCCATTACTAAGACCACAAAGCAGCAGTTAAGAAAGCAAAGATGAAAATAAGATATAGATTTATGCATTCATTGATTGGGAGACATAGTATTTAAGAAATGTCAGTTAGATTGTCTGGATATGGGCTTACTTTTTGCCTTGAGGAGCCTTGGAGGACACTATGAGCATCTTGCTTCTATGGAGGTCTGTAAGAGACTCAAGAACAACCAGCTTGTAACATGACCTCACCACTCTTTTACCAGCCGGGTCTCTAAGGCACAGCAAGCAGAGTAGGGTCCTCTGACTTCCATGGTCTGATCCATGGTTCCTCCTGCATTCTTCAGGAATCCTACTAGTATCAGGATCATCCAACAACAACACAGAAAAGCACATGGCTAAAGGACACCATAAAACACAATCAACAAGTGCCAGGGAAATATGGTAACACCAGCTCCCAGCAATTCTGTTATACCAAGCCTTGGATATCCTAACAAAACTGAAGCACAATAAAATGATCTTAAACCCAATCTTCTAAAGATGTCAAAGGTCTTTAAAGAGGAAATTAATATACCCCTTAAAGAAATACAGGAAAATACATTAAGACTGGTAGAGAACATTAAAGAGGAGATGATCACATATGAACACATACAGGAAAGTGCAATGAGACAGATGAAAGATATGAGTATAGCAGTCCAAAACCTGCAAAGGGAACTAGAAGCAACAGAGAAAACACAATATGAGGCAATTCTAGAGATGGAGTACTTGGAATAAGAAGAAGAAATACAGACCCAAGCATCACCAGTGGAATACAAGAAATGGAAGAAAGAATCTCAGGCATAGATCATACAATGGAAGAAATTGATACGTCCATCAAATAAAATCCAAAGACTAAAAAGAGCATGACCCAATACATCCAGGAAATTTGGGACACTATGAAAAGTCCACACCTATGAATAATGGAAATAGAAGATTTCTAACTTAAAGGTCCAGAAAACATCTTCAACAACATCACAGAAGAAAATTCCCCTAACCTAACCTAAGAATGAAAAGTGCATAAATGTAAAAGAACCTTACAAAATACCAAATAGATTGGACCAAAGAAGAAAATTCTCAAGCCCCATACCAATTAGAACACTAAATATAGAGGGCAAACAAAAGAATATTAAAATTTGCAAGGGCAAATGGCCAAGTAACAAAATACAGATCAATCAGAATTATACCTGACATATCAACAAAGACTCTAAAAGCTAGAAGAGCTTTGTCAGATGTCTTGCAGATCATAAGAGACCATAGAAGTCAGCCTAGACTACTATACCCAGCAAAATGTTCAAACATCATAGATGGTGTCTTAGGCACTTAATGACCAATGACTGTTAATTTCTATTATTTTGATGTTAGTGGTGATAGTGTATATGTGCATGCATGTGTGTGTGTGTGTGTGTATGCATATGCATGTGAGTGTGTGTGTGTGTGTTTCTTTTTATATTAATGGTGTGAAATTATGTATTTCATGTCTTTTCTTGAGTGTACTAATTAGTGTGACTAATTGGAATGACAAGGGGCACTTCTAGGATATGACAGAAACCTGGGCTGGGGAAAGGTTCCAGAGGGTCTTTGGGGGTGACTCTAGCTGAGACTCCTGAAAGTGGGGGATATGGATCCTAAAGGAGCCACTTTTCCATAGCTGGGGGGACTCCCAGAAGAGTAATAAGGACAATATCCAACCCACAAAAACCTTCTACCCAAAATGTGTCCTGCCTACAAGATATACAGAAATGAAGATAGAGCAGAGATGTAGGGAATGGCCAGCCACTGACTGGTGAAAATTGAGACCCATCTCATGGGCAAGAACCAATCTTACATGAAAAACTCTGCTAATTAAAGTTAAAGTCTACCGTTGACCATATAGCCTTCTGGGGTTTTGCACTATATGGAGGACTCCCTTCATTAGCATGACTTTTCCTTCTTTGACCTTGTCTGGGGAGTTCAAAAACCCCCACACCTCTACATGTAGAATGTCAAGTAGACTTGGTTAAAATTATAGTTTGAGCTTCCTTTCTTCCAATATGAATTTGTTCACCTAACTCCAGAGATTTCTGAAATGCTTCCCAACTCTAATGTCACATTTCTATACCCTCTGCCTTCAGACAATGACCTTCCCTTTCTGGATATTCCTATGCCCTTCATCCAGAAGTATATAATCCCTGATTTACTCTGAATAAAGTATACACTCTGACATGTATCCCCAATAAAAAAATATGAACAAGCAAGTATTGTCTCAGAGAGATGCTTCATCAACAATCACCATGGGGCAGGCCTTCACCTAAAAGAGGAGCAGCTAAGACTCCCATAGAAGGCTTTTCCCTTCTCCAGTATCTCTGGAACTTGGCACTCGCTCCCAATCAAACAAGATCCCACTCATCCAGGGCTCTGAATCACCTTTACTGCCTGGAGTGAAGATGCCTGGAGGCAGAAAGGTGGACTGTGGATTCCTCTTCCTTACTTTTTCTGCCACTTTACCAGAAGCACCTAGATACCCTGAGAGGAGACCTGGAACCACAGCATTTGTCCCAAACCCCACTCTTTCTCCTTCTGGCCAGTAATGTGATGAACTCCAACACCCCACTGGGAAACTTGGAAACACTGGCTGTGGGCTCTCAAGTCTAGCCCTTGCTCTTCCTTCTCTGAGCCTGTGAATTGTCAGCCACCAGACACCACAAGGGAAGAGAGGCATAACATCATACCACACAATCTCTGACACAAAAAATGATACTCTGTTACGCTTGCAGACAAGAGACTAGCATAATTGTCCTCTGCGAGCAACTACCCAGCATCTAACTAAATCAGATATGATAGAGAGATCCAAAGCCCAGCATCAGATGGAGCTCTGAGAGTATTGAGGAAGAGTTGGCATAAGGACTGAGAGACCAGATGAGGAAAGAGACTCCACAGAAAGAACAACAAAGTCAACTAACTAGGACCCTTGGGGAGTCTCAGAGACAGAACCACAAGCAAAGAGCGAGCATGGGCTGGCCACTGGCCCTCTGCACATATGTAGAAGTGTGGTTCTCTTAATGCAGGCACTCCGAGAAATTGAAGATGGGGCTGTCTTTGAATGTGTTGCCTATGTAGATTCCATTCTCTGAGCTGAGTCACATTCTGTTGCCTCAGTGAGAGAGGATGCACTTAATCCTGCAGTGACTTGATGTGTGAGGGTGTAGGAGAAGAGGAAGGGGAAACAGGGAGAGGATCTGTCTGAGAGAGTACTGGGAAGAAAGGAGGAGCTGACATTGGAATGTAAAGTAAATAAATTCATACATAGAAAAAAAAGTTAGTAACCCCAAAACAGGTATTCTTTTATTTCCAGGTGAAAATACCCTAAGTCAACAAGTTTATCATAAAATGCATATAAAGTAAATATGAAGTTGTATATACAGTACTTAAACACTTAAAATACTGGAGAGATCATTAAAAACATTTAAACAATTATGTAAAATGTTAGCAATTTTATATAAATATTAATATAAGTTATGATATTTTAAGTAAAAATAAGTGAAGTATATGAATCTAGTTTGCAGGAAAACGTCAGGTATGTTATTCTGATTATCAAAGAATTAATTTCCTACTATTAATCTTTTATAAGTATACATTATATAGAACTCTACAAATATATAATTATACCTCAAAACATATATGCATTATTATATTAAAATAACTATAATGCATTGAATCCAGACTAATAAAATTTCCTTGAGAGAACAGGTAACACAAACTGTGATTCTTTTACAGTTGCTCAGGATACAGAGAAAAAAGATTTATCATTAAAAATGGATACATGTGGAGACCATATCCAGTGGATAGGCACTGTCCCTGGTTGAGGGATGAGCCAGCCACCCTTCTCAAAAATATTAATCCAGAATTGCTCCTGTCAAAAGGAAATGAGGGGACAGAGAGTGGAGCAGAAACTAAAGGAAAGGCCATCCAAGACTGCCCCACCTAGGGATCCATCCCATCTACAAACACAAAACCCAGACACTGTTGCTGATGCTAAGAAGTATTTGCTGAGAGGAGCCTGGTATAGCTGTCCCCTGAGAGGCTGTGCCAGGGCTTGGCCAATACAGATGCAGATGCTCCTGGCCATCCATCAGATTGAGCACTGACACCCCAATGGAGAAGTTAGGAGAAGGACTGAAGGAGCTGAAGGGGTTTACAACCCCATAGGAAGAACAACAATATCAACCAACAAGACACCCCACCCCCACCCCAGAGCTCCCAAGGACTAAACCACCAACCAAACTGTATACATGGAGGGGCCCATGGCTCCAGCTGGATATGTAGCATCAATTTGGCATCAATGGGAGGGGACCCCCTTGGTCCTCTGGAGGCTTGATGTCCCAGTGTAGGGGAATGCTAGTGCACTGAGGCAGGAGGGAGTAGGGGGGAAGCAGATGGGAAAGGAGAGGGGATAGGGTGTATAACTGAGAAAGGGGATAACACATGAAATATAAATAAATAAAATAACCAATAAAAGAAAAAAGAAAAAGTTAATAACCTTTAAAATTCTAGTTAACATGAATACTGATTAGTCAAACATCTCTACAAAGTTTAAAAACACATATCTTAAGTGTGTGCCTCATGCGGAAATGAAGCAAAGCACTTCCCACTTTTTAAAGTCTTTTTGTCTTGTTTGATCGTTCTGTGTATACAACTTACCCTTTAAAACCAGACAGCTATGGGATAGTTTACAGGACTCATACCTCCTCTGTACACCACATTCAGATAGCTGATACTGAAATAAATCTATGGATCTGAGAATATATAGAAGTGAACTGACTTCTACAAGTTGTCCCTGGCCTCCAAATGCTTGTGGCAGCATGTGTGCACACAGACACACAGACACACACACACACACACACACACACACACACACACTGAGAGAGAGAGAGAGAGAGAGAGAGAGAGAGGGAGAGTCACACATTCATACATTCATGCATACATACACTCATACTCTCTCTCACCCACACAATTTAAAGAAGGAAGAAAGGAAGAGCAGAAGGGAAAACTAAACTCTAAAAATCTTCAGAGATGATGCATATCTAATATTAGGAATGTGTTTACATTAATTTCTATTTATTTCTTGACAGTTTCATTCAACAGAAAAGTAACATAATTTGCTAAATATAGCCATTGCTTAAATTTAAAATAAATACTATTTTAAAATTAAGGGCAGGTATGATTGTGTGAGGGTTTGACTATGTCTAGACTTATTTTATTAGGATTTTAGAAGAAATAATTTTAGAAAAAGTTTTGGCAAGAATAATATTTCAATTTTATAAATATTATAAATCCCAAGGGAAAACCTTATCAGGCACAGATGTGCCAGCATAACCACAAGACTCTGAAGGAATTAAGGACTCTCTGTTTAAGAAAGTCATTCAGAGATAATAGTGAAGAGAAAAAAAGAGTGGAAGAACAACAACAACAACAAAAAAAAAAACAAAAAACAATCACATTGCTACACTGATTTCTATGAAATTAAAATCGAACAGAAGTGGCAAATCATGGGACCCCTGCTTAGTTGAATGTGGCTTCACAGTTCAGTCATGGTTTCTAGAGAAGCTGAGTTGATGCTGGTAGCGTGGACCTTTTCAGTTGTCAGGAAATAGTACCTGAGGAAAGAGTGAAGGCATCTGAGTTCTCCACAAGGGCTCTCTAATCAGCATTGGAGACGCACGCACCCACGAGTGCATGTGTGTGTGCATGTGCGTGTGCGTGTGCATGTGTGTGTGCTGGGAAGGCAGGCGGCTCAACAATTGCTTAAAGCTTTGGAAATGCATAAATGCTTTGGATGACTGTAAGCAGAGACATCTTTTAGTAAAGGAATAAAACAATCTATTATGAACATTTGTTTCTTAATGATTACTCAGACATGTGGAAACTTGTGGCCATAATATTTACAATGCTAGTTCCATTTTCTTAGCTATTTTTTGTCTGTTATGATATATTTCCATACTCCGGTATATAATAAAAAAAATTGCATTTTGTCAAATGAAAACATAAAGAACATCAATTGGTAACATGCCACATGTGGTCTTGGACAGTTTTAATACTTTACAAAACTGAATACTCATTTCTGTCAAATTTGTTACAGTTGGAAATACTTTATACTTTAAAGAGTGTATTTGAGGCAGCCAGTCCCACAACACCCAAAGGAAGCTCCACTCCCAGGCGCTCTAACACTCCCAGGATCATAGGATCAGAGGTGAGGAGGACACAACATCTGTCCCAACACCTGTAACATCTGGGACCACTGGGATCCTGGGACACAGGAACCCCTCCCAACCAGTAGTGTAGGTACCTTCCAGCTTGAGCCAGTTCCATGAGCAGACACTGGGCGTGAACTTCTCAGCCAGTCCCACAATACCCAGAGAAAGATCCACTCCCAGGCGCTTTAACACTCCCAGGCGCTTTAACATGCCCAGAATCACAGGGTCACAGGATCCCAGGAGCTTGGTCACACCAGGATCTCACAGGGTCCCAGAGGCAGCTTGACTCCCAGGAGCTCTGTCACACTGAGGATCTCAGGATCACAGGATTCCAGAATCACAGGATCCCAGAGACAGCTGGTCTCTGAGGAGTTCTGACACAACAAGGATCACAGTACAAAAAAGGCTCCAGTCAGATATAAGGACTGCAGGTAGCATTAGAGATAACCAGATAGCAGGAGACAAGCAAAAGAAATAAGCAACAGAAACCAAGGTTACTTGGCATCATCAGAACCCAATTCTCCCAACATAGCAAGTCCTGGATACACTATCACACCAGAAAAGCAAGATTCGGATTGAAAAACACTTCTCATGATGATTATAGAGGACTTTAAGAAGGAAATGAATAACTCCCTTAAAGAAAAACAGGAGAATACAGGTTGAAGCCCTTAAAGAGAAACACAAAAATCCCTTAAAGACTTACGGGAAAACACAACCAAACAGGTGAAGGAAATGAACAAAACCATCCAGGACCTAAAAATGGAAATAAAAACAATAAAGAAATCACAAAGCGAGACAACCCTGGAGTTAGAAAACTCAGGAAAGAGATCAGGAGTCATGGATGCAGGCATTAACAACAGAATACAAGAGATAGAAGGGAGAATCTCAGGTGCAGAAGATATCATAGAAAACATTGACACAGCAGTCAAAGAAAATGCAAAAAGGAAAATGCTCCTAACCCAAAACATCCAGGAAATCCAGGACACAATGAGAAGATGAAACCTAAGGATAATAGGTATAGAAGAGAGTGAAGATTCCCAACTTAAAGGGCCAGTAAATATCTTCAACAAAATTATAGAAGAAAATTTCTCTAACCTAAAGAAAGAAATGTCCATAAATGTACAAGAAGCCTACAGAACTCCAAATACACTGGACCAGAAAAGATATTCCTCCAGTCACAAAATAATCAAAACACCAAATGCACCAAACAAAGAAAGAATATTAAAAGCAGTAAGGGAAAAATGTCAAGTCACATATGAAGGCAGACCTATCAGAATTACACCAGACTTCTCACCAGAGACTATGAAAGCTAGAAGATCCTAGGCAGATTTCATAAAGACCCAAATTGAACACAAATGCAAGCCCAGGCTACTGTACCCAGCAAAACTCTCAATCACCATAGACGGAACAAATAAGATATTCCACGACAAACCCAAATTTACACAATATCTTCCACAAATCCAGCCCTACGAAGGATAATAGATGAAAAATACCAACACAAGGAGGGAAACTACACTCTAGGAAAAGCAAGAAAGTCGTCTTTCAACAAACCCTAAAGAAGATAGCCACACAAACATAATACCACCTCTAACAACAGAAATGACAGGAAGTCACAATCACTTTTCCTTACTATCTCTTAACATCAATGGACTCAATTCCCCAGTAAAAAGCCATAGACTAACAGACTGCATACGTAAACAGGACCTAGCAGTTTGCTGCATGCAGGAAATGTACATGTCAGTGACAAAGACAGATACTACCTCAGAATAAAAGATTGGAAAACAGTTTTCCAAGCAAATGGTCCCAAGAAACAAGCTGGAGTAGTCATTCTAAATATGGAATAAAATCTACTTTCAATCAAAAGTTATCAAAAAAGATAAGGAAGGACACTTCATACTGGTCCAAGGAAAAATTTACCAAGATGAACTCTCAATTCTGAACATCTATGTTTTAAAAATCACAGGCAGAATAATAATAATAATAATAATAATAATAATAATAATAATATTTGTTTAAAATACACAAATATGGCACAGTTCAGGTAAGTGACACATTCAGAATGATAGAACTCAAAGGATTGTTTTTTAAAGCATTCTTAAACAGTGATTATAATTGAAATGATTATAATTTTATAGAATTTTACCAAAGTCCACTGGTACAATTTTATTTGTTGCTAATACTCTGAATTCTTTTATTTTCTACATCTGTGGTTTAACTATTTAAAAAATTTAAAAGAAATAGTTTATTTGAAAAATATGGTGTTCACACCAGAAGCCGTATAAGATGACTTCTGTTCAGTTAAAATCTTCAATGCAGATATGCATCTTGAACTTTATAACATTCTCATGTGTTTTGAACTGTGGATCTTTCCTTGCTGTCTCCCTGTTGACACATACTCACATATGTACAAACAAAAAAAAGCTTAGGAATCAATGTAACTTGTAACACAAAGCACTTTCAGCCACAAATGGGACCAGAATCAAGCTGTTCAGTTGGTTTAGTTGAGCTTCACATAACATCTGTCAGAACAGTCAGAACATGTTTGTTAGGTGTCTACCTCCTCGCCCACACCCCAGCTATCCCAACTTGACCCTGTAGCCCCTTCCCATTCAGTTTCATTTTCTTTTTTTTTTTAATCTCATATCTTAGAGCCCACTCTTCATCCTTCCTCACCTCCTCATCTGTGGTGTGTTGAATAGGAATAGCCTCCATGTGCCCATATATGTAAATGCTTAGTCAACAGGGAATGGATTGAGGATTAAGAGTGGGTGTGGCATTTTTGGAGGAAATGTGTCACTGGGGTTGGGTTTTGAGGCTTCAAAGACCCATGCCAGGCCTAGTTTTACTCTCTGCCTGCAAATCCAGGTGTAGATCTCTCAGCCAATTCTCTAGCACCATTTTTGCCTGCCACCGTGCTTTTTGCCATGATGATAGTAGACTTGGTGTATGACACTGTATGCAAGTCCCCAATTAATATTTTGAATGAGTTGCTTTGTGTGTCTCTTCACAGCAATAGAATAATGACTAGGACAACTTGTCTTGGTCTGTCTTCAATATTGTCAGACTGTGCCTTCATTTACAGAGTTACAAACCTACTCAGGAACATTGAGGACTATGAAAAGAACATGTTATTTTTTTAATTAACATTTTTAAAAATTTCACACATGAGTACTGTATTTATAGTATTTCTACTCTTCTCTCCTCACTTCCAACACCTCCTGTGGGCCCTCCCCCATTTACCTCTGAAATTTATGGCACTTTTCTTTAAATATTTTGACATATGAATACATAAATGCCACATTCTGAGTTCAGTTAATTTTTTTTAAATATGCACTTTTAAAAAGTGGTTACAGATGACCACTTGGGACTGGATAATCTATTAAGGCATTTGTCTTCAAACAAAAGTGATTGTCCCTTACTCACGAGCTATCAATTGTCTGTAATATGTCACCCAGTATTAGAGTCTTTCAAGACTTCCACATTCATATCAACCTGAAAATAATAAAAGTCATATTTAATATTACAAATGCAAACAGTGACAATCCAGTGCCAAAATGTGCTTCTGTCCCTATTAAGTTTACTAGGTAATAGCAATTTGCCTATTTTCATAATAGAAATCACAATATGCAGATTTACAAACAATTTTCATTCCCTCTGCTTTCCATTTATTTTTTGGAGGAAAATTATTTCATTAGTGCCTTTTCTTTATTTACATCTATTTTTCTAGGATGGAAATTTTGATAAAATAGTACCCCTTTTCTTTGCTTTAGATTTACTCATGCCACATTCAAACTGTGATTTGAAGGCTTTTTTAATTTTTATTTAAATTGTCATTAGGAAATTCTTAGGGAAAAACACTGACTAAAGCAAATTCAGAATAATAAGCCAAATACTGAAATTTTCATGAACCTTCTCATTAAATGTTGTAATGAAGTTCCAATACAAAGAACTTTGTATTTGATGATTATTATCATTTGAAGGGAGTATAGAAAGGCAGACAAAAATTCTAGGGCAAGAGAGAGGAAGGAACTCCTAGGCCTAGAATCTGATGCATTTGCAAAGCCTCAAGTGATACACACAGTTACCAGCTGCTGGAGTCCCTTCTTGCTTTCCAGCCAAGAACCTGCAAGTACTTACATCCATTAAGATGTAATTTGAGAACCACCAAAGGAGTACATAAGGCGAATGCTGAGCCAATCCGCTCATACTTTCCCTTGGTTCTGCTGCTCTTCCTCTAGCCACTCTGCTTCCCCTATACTTCCTTGCATTTAAGTGTGACTTCCTTTATTCTGAGCACTTAGCTTTCTCATAACATTCAGAATAAAACTTCTGCATGAAAATGTCCTACAGAAGACACAAGGGCATTTTATTGTAAGGGGATTTGACAGTTGTTGACAACAGATGGACCAGGCACTATCCATCTCCTCTTCTTTGTGAAAACCCCATGGACTCTTTCTGGATTCCTAGAAATGGGAGAACAAAACTGTACTTCCATGATTGTTAGCAGTAAGACTTTCTGTCAATCTTTGGAAATTTTACTTTCAGGAGGCTCTTGGATTTGCTGAAATATAACAGAATAAGACACTTCCATCTCAGATAATTAAGGGTAGAAATGCAGCAACTGAGAAATTCAGTTAAAGTAGTTTTTAAATAGGCTTATGTAGATATGGATGTGTTTTATGCAGTGTAAATATCTGGGATATTTTCCCATGAAAGGCTTTTACAACTTGGAAGTAAGATAGTTCATCTAATAATTGTTATGCTGTCTTTGATGGGCTTGGAGAGCAGCTAATACTTAGGCATATTATTTTTATTAATAATAATTGTATATGAATATCAAGAATACAAGTTTATGCCATTCCCCCTTAAGTTTACAAATAAGTTCAAGGAAATTTAGTTTTACTTAGTACATATATTTTAAAAACTTCTACTATTTTAAACCAAACATTAGATTTTTGTTTTTAAGTATAAAATATACATATCTAACCTAGATATTTTCCATGCTGTACCAGTCTGTAAAATTTTCTTTTAAATGTTAAGCCTCTATAGTATTAATTAATACCTTCCCTTCATAGCATGAAATTCCAGTGTGCAAATTCTTTGAAATATAAGGACAATGGAAAGAAGGGAAAACTGTTTTGTTTTCTAAAGTTTGTTGTTTCACCTGCATTTCCTTCAGATGTATGTGTCATTTAACTCTGACTGTCATAGTCTGGTGGATTATTGCTGTTTCTGTTTAGAATATCCAGAGTTCTAATTAACTGTGTTCATGTCTCTCTTTGCCCTCTGAGGTAGCTGTTCAGAATTATGAGTCTCGCATACACTCCTTAAGCAGCCTTCTAATGAAAGGTATGAGAAAGTCAAACAGAGACTAGGAACAGAGTGTCTCCTCCATTACCATGTGGTAGCCCTGTAGATGAATGCAAGCCATCAAGTACTAATGCTGTAAGTGACTAGTCTGCAGAGTTCTGAAAATGATGGAGCTCTGATCAAGCCACACCTGATCATTTCTTCTTATTCTGCTGCTGCATTCACTATGAACATTTCATCACAACCTGCTTTCATGTCCTGATATGCTTCCATAATCTATTTACTTTTAAACTTGGCCTGGTAAATCAAGCCCATATTCCTACCATTTAAAGATGATGGTGTCCCAGTCTGGACTATGTGGGTGTGTTTCATCAAAATACATTTCCTAATTCCTAAGTTTTTAAACTTTAAATTTGGTTTCAATTTGAGAGTTTACTGAAGTAATTTGTATTTTACTCAGGAGACCAGAGATATAGCACAGTCCCTTTGATGAAGAAATCCAGCCTGCATAGTCATCCCTCAAGAGTGATCACTGGAGAAAAGAAATGTTAGACTAATGCTTTAGTATAAACAAATTGAAACAGCTTTAAATGGTGACTTGGAAGCTGTTGCTAGATATGAAAGGATGGCACACATGTGTAAGCTAAGTACCAGAGCCTGAGACAGGAGAATCACAAGTTCAAGGACTAACTAAAAAGGAAACCAACAGTGAACTACTACCATTTTTGTAAATTTGCCTCTGCTCACTTAATGCCCAGTTACAGATTGTCCATCCAGTGAAAGTTCTGAGAGATAGTTTTCTCTAATTTTGGCATGTGAAAATCTTAAAGAAGCATTCCAGATTGTCATTATGAGTCCCTAACAGCTGTAGATGTACTTCAGCTGAATGTTGGACATGGGGTGGGGGTTCTTAGTTTCTCATTTTAACGTGCTTCTCCTTTACTGAGGAAGACATTTGTTGTTGTTGCTGTTGTTTTTGTGTGTTTGTTTGTTTGTTTTGTTTGAGTGAAAAATGAAATATCTAATAATCTTAAAATCAGTAGACTTTTCCCCATTTTTATAAAGCTCAAAGGTATGCTTTTAATATTTATACAAGCTGGATTCTCTATCACCTATGAGTATTAGTCATAGCTCCCCTACACACTTCCCATTTCTGAGTTGGCAAGTAACATCAATCCCAAGTCCATCTACATCTCAGAATTCTGTTTAGTTTTTTTCTGGTGTTGTTTGAAGTTGTTTCTCTGTGTCTACTCTCTCTTCATCTCTTTGTATTAAAAACAAAAGCAGTTAACAAAGGACCTGCAGTGTGACCTCAACACCTATGGTCCAACTGTTTCCTTCAGAGCTGCAAGTCAGTTATGTGGCTCTCAAATTGTTCACATACCATGGCATTTCACTAAAATGTCATGATGCAACCATTCTGTCCTTAAAACTGTTCATATAACAAATTCAAGGTGAAACTACTGTTTTGATTTGTTTTTAATTTTCAAGTACTCAATATTATTGAAAACACAATAAATTCTTCACGTTCCATAGTTGGCATTCATCCTTGACTTAATTTCACTAAGAGAAGAAAATTCTTCATAAACTTTTAAGCATTTTCTTCTTCTTGATATTGAGAGTACATCCTGTCTAGTATGTTCATGTGAACACTGAAGGTTGAAATGTCACATTGAGAATCTGATGAAGGAAGCCAAAAGAATCCTGCCAGGAAGAGATGGTGAGCTCTGGTGACTCTTGCGAGGTTAGCAGCTTCCTGATCATCTTTGGCAGCTTCTACTTCCTCAAGAAAAGCAGCTCCTCTAGATCTCTTCACAAATATTGACCTTTTTAAATGAGCCAATCTACTTAAATCACTTCTCAGTCCACTTCACAGCCCCATGTGACTCACACCACAAACCCAATGTGTTTACTGCTTTATTGTTACATTCCTAACCTCTGAGTTACCATAAACAGAGCAAATTGTTTAAAAGACTGTCATAGTATACAAACAATATAAAGACATTGTATTACTTAAGGTATAATGCAGGAGCCCTTAAGGAATTCCCAGGTAAATGGACAAAGATTGACAGAAGATTAAATTGCACACAGTGTCTTTCCTAAAAGCGTTGCTTCAGGTTTCCATCACAGGAAGGGTCTCTGTTTTACCTGTATTTACCTCAGGTTCCTGAAATACATATTTTCCAGAAGCATCTCTAAAACGCCACAGTATAGTTGTTTTTTGGTTTTCTATAGCACAGGATTAAAACTGCTCTGCATACAACCAATATTTCTTGACTTTACCATATCATGGGTTGTTGACTTTCATAAATGGTGTATTCTTGCATTATTTTTATATTTATATATATTTATTTTAATCCTCAAAAGGTGGTGTATTTGCCCGACTGAAATTTCAAACTAGCTTTGCACTCATTCTTTTCCAATGATTTCTAAGCACACTGATCTGAGTGGCTTATTATTCTACTGTGTTGATTTATGTTGTGTCTTCAAGGAACATTTTTAAAAAACATGAATATGTGATCATATTTTGAATATCCAGTTTGTTCTTAATGTTATTATGCAGTTGTTGCTGTTGTTTTCAGTTATCAACAGTAAATACCTTTCCCTATTGATGAAGAGTTTCTAACTTTCTAATCTGAAGTTCAATGTCAGAATTGATAGCTTTTGCTTGGGTTTCTTGCTGTGTATTGCTGTTTATATAAGAGTTAGTTCTCTACATCTAACAAATGGACTCCAGGAATTGAGACAATGCAGCCAAGCTTGGCAGTCAGTCTGGGGCTGAGTCACTGAGCTACCTTACTAGGCCTTGTCCCAGATTACATACCAGATGAATTGTTAGATACATGCTGTTCTAGTTTGCTTTTTTTTCTGCCCTAAATATTATGTGCAAAAACACCCAGATTGAGGAGAGGGTGATGTTGTTTACATTGGTTAACCCCAGTCCATCATGGAAGGTAAAAGACTAAGAACCACAATGAAATGTTGTTTCTGACTTGTTTTCTAGGGCTTTCTTAGCTTGCTTTCTTAAACACCCCAGAATACCTGCTTACGCATGGCACAATCTGCAATGGGATGAGCTCTCCCACAACAATCATAAGTAATGAAAATGTTCCATAGAAATATCTACAAGCCAGTCTGATAGTCTAAATTCTTCAAATAATTTTCCATTCTCCTAGGTGACTAATTTTGTGTCAAGATCACAAAACCTAATGAGGACACGTCATTTATCTCATTAAAGAAAAGTGTCTGTACTTAGTGACTTTTCTGGATTCTAGATTATTTTTTTGATAATGACAATAATATTTTTGTACTACCTTTCAGTGTGATTCTTTTGAGCTCTGTGGATTTAGTGAGTTGATCATTAGAGTGTATTTAAATTTGATAGATTTTTGGAGAAATGCAAAAGATCACATATGAACATAATTGATACTGTTATGACTACATACATGATCAGCTCAGGATTATACAGTTACATTCTTTACTGATATAGGTACTACAACGTCACCAAGTGACTGTTAATATCTGAACCACTAAAGAAATTAACACAAATCCCTATGAGTCTCCCTCTCGTTCCTTTTAAAATGTTCGCTACTGCATCATCATAATTCATAAAATAATAAAGTAATTTGAAAATTCATAGAATTTTTGAACCTAGAACTCAGAAAGAGTGCTAATTTATTTCAAGGATGTTTTGAGCATTTTGTAGTCAGCAATGTGTTCCCAAAATCTACCTACCCTTCATCTGGAAATATTTCTGCAAATTGTTCAAATCCCTTCCAATGGCTGGTGTTATTCATTCTTATACAACAAACTAGAAACAAAACATAACACTCATTTTATTTAAATGCCTCAGACTTAGTGGGATTCAACTCTTTACAGTCTTCAGGTTTTCTGAAGTAAGGGAACTGACCATGCTAACTGCAAACTTGAAGTTTTCTCAGGTACCGATACACTGACAAAAATGTCATCAACAGTGGTGCAAAGAAATGACATGCACTATGTCCATCATATTGATCAACTCAATTTTGTACACAGTCTGTGTGATCTCTGTTTATAGTCTCAAATGCATGTTCAATTAAAATTTGTATTTGTGATTGGTTTGATATGTTTTAAAAGGGTTTTCCTAAAAATCTGGATTCTTTTTCTCCTCCAGAGAGCTCTGAAGTATATTTCCTTATTCAAGCCAGAGTTTCCAAACATTAATGAGGAATATAGAGAGAATATAAAGGAAACATATAGAAAAGATGACATTTGTTGTTGATATAGCTGAATGACAGTCTAATTTTCTTGCTACCACTGACATAAAAGTGGAGAAGTGCAAATTTCCCTTAGAATGCAGAAGTATTGCATACAGGGGATCCATGTTCTACAAAAGGAGGAGTGCTACTTACAAAATGAAGCAGCAGGAAATAAACAGTTACTACCCATGAATCACTGTTTCTGGAAGCAGCATCTTGGCAGTGACAGTGTTTGTGTTGTACAGGCTCAAGCAAGTAAAGCCAGATTTCCCTTCTGTCAACATAAGTTTGCCATGCTTCTCTGGTAATGCTAAGTATATTGTGCATCTCATACATGCAAACAATACCACTTACTTTTTACAAAGTGTAAAAAAAAGAGTTTTTATTACAAGAATATCTGAGCAATTTTAGAGTCAGTTATAATGTCAAGATTTCTTTACTTTTATAGTATCAGTATGAGTCTATTCAAAATTGACTAAGTTAATTAGGCAGGCATATTAATATTATGACATTTGAGGAATATGGACTATTTGGATTTGAATTTTTTTTTTTTAGTACATTAATATGGAAACAAAATCAACATGAGGCAAAACCTACTTTAGGAAAGATGGGATCTTTTTTCTCTGGAGAGACTACCTAGATTAAACAAAATTAACCTTTTATTGAACTCTAATTACAAGATCAAGATAAATGTAGCTTTTAACAAAGATAAATCTTTTAAGTCTTCTGTGGTTCATTGTTTTTAATAAGAAAACTCAACAAAGATAATTAGAGTTATATTTCAATAAGTGACTATTTAATTACATCTGAAATCTTAAAGTATCTGGAATATTGGTTCCTATGGCCTTCTTTCGCTCTCCTTCTCTCTCTCTCTCCCTCTAATGTGAACACACACACACACACACACACACACATCAGATTCAGGTACATTTTCTGTCACTCCTTGCTTGGTATAGTGCAGATCATTACATTCAATTTATAGGAATCTGCACATTTAAAGACTAAATATGAAATTATTAATCATCATACAACTGGAAAATTTAAATAACAAGAAATTTTAGTGGAATGAAAATAAAATGAGGTTTGTTTTCTTTCTTTTCTCTTCTTTCTTTTTTCTTTTCCTTCCTTCCTTTCTTTCCTTCTTTCTATCTGAAAGAAAACTCTTCAGTAGCCTGAATAGGAATCCTTGACTCTACAACTGATCGACTTTTGCTACTCAGTTGTAACTCCAAAACCCCAACTATGGAGTAAGCAAATGTCAACATGTATATTTAAACACTTTATTAATGAGTAGCAAGCTAGATTATTAGAACCGTTTTAAAGAGCACAAACAGAGCTTAATGGACACATTGTCTCCCAAGTGGATCTGAGGATAGGAATGCCAGGTTACTATGAAACTGTTCCATGCCAACCAATAGTGACATATGGCTCCAGCTGCATATGTAGCAGAGGATGGCCTTGCTGGACATCAGTGGGAGGAGAGGCCCTTGGGTCTGGGGGAAGGGGTTCGATTCCCCAGTGTAGGGGAATGCCAGGGTGGGAAGACAGGAGTGGGTGGGTGGATGGGTGGGTGAAGGAGAACCCTCAAAGAGGCAGAGGGAGAGGGGAAAGCATAGGGGTTTTCTGAAGGGGACAGCTGGAAAGGGGAAAACATTTGAAATGTAAATACAGAAAATATCCAGTTTAAAAAAATAAACAAAGGAAGGAAGAAAGAAAGGAGCTAGATAGACAGACAAACAGGAAGAAGGAGAGGATTGTATGTGATGGGTCTGAAGAGGGAGAAGGGAATTGGTGAAAGGACATAATCAAGACACATTGTGAAATTGTGAGTACATGTATCAAATTGTTGAAGGAAATAGAAAACATATTTTTTAAAAGAAAAAAATTATAATTCTTCTAAAAACTCGTTTCCTGTAACAAGAAATACTTGATCCTTTTTAAGTCATAGATTGACTAGGTAAACTGTGACCCTATAGAGTTGTGGAGAGAAAGCCAGTGGGAAATTCATCATCTACATTCTAGAAATTTACTAATCTATTGGAGTTTCTACCAAGAATTGGGTCATTTTAAGGACAAGTTTTCATAAAATGTTGGGCTACTGAAAGTGGCAATATTTTGTATATTATCTACTATAATAACTTTCTTTTAAATATTTATTTTAAAAATTAATATATATTCACATTTTCATCCAGATACATGCATTTTCATAGACATGGTTTCTATTTATTTATTTACTCTTTATTTAATTATTTCTCTATTTATTGTCTTTTATTTTTTCTCCCTCTGAACTTCACTGAGCATGGTATATTGACATACACAGAAAACTTCATTGGTATCTCTTATATATGTAGAAAATCAACAGGCTATGGGACTCTGACATGTAGATGATGAATGACAGGTGAAGGGGATGTTATTTATTGCAACTAATACAACAGAAGAATGTTATCACCAAAGCTCAGACTGTCCTTAATACATTTGAGTCTTGTTTAAATGCTTTAGCCATATCTTCAATAAGTCTATTTATTTTAGTTTTTCATAGTTAATTACACAGAGGGAAATCTATAAATTGTACAAGCTATTATAATTTAAAATTTAATTTGCATTCAGAACTGTGGGAGAAAGGCCCGAAGACATATTTATAGGTTAGATCTTTGTATAATGTCTGCCTCTTAAAATTCATTTTTACCTTATGGATTGTAAGAATATATTAAATGCCCTCCTATGACAACAGTACTCAAGAAAATATGTAGGAAGTTATTGTAAATGTATACCATAATTCATCATTTTAGGAGAATCATAGCAATTAATTATTTTAGATATGTATTTGGAGTTAAATGTTTGTAACAATTTCTCAAAATTGACTTGCAACTGTTCTCAAAAGAGCAGAGGTTTCAGCAGCCATAATCACAGGAGAGCAGTGGGTGAGAAATTGCACAGAAATATCAAGCAAAAAATGTCAAAAGAAGGACAGGGTACAATAAGAGTTGTTTCTCTGTTTCTCTCTTTTACACAGCATCCTTAAATTCAAAGAAAGCTGGATGCTTTGCAGAATAATTTTGTCTCTGTTTCATATTCAGTTTTGTGTTTATCACCATGCTAAATCCTTTACTTTCTATGTTTGAATTTGAATGAACGGCAAAACCAAGTGTGATGGCATGATGTGAAACAGCCAGTCTTCAGTGAGGGAAGTAACCTGGTCAGCTGACTTACTTCAGTGAATTTGTTTTACTATATATTCAACGTTTCAAGTTTTATTCCTTAATCATTTAACCTTATCAAATAACTCTAGGCAAATTATTAGGTCCTTAAGAAAGTTTTAAGTAAAATACTAAAGATTTGATTTGTAATTTTTCTTGCTCATGAATAGTATTATACATAAAATTAAAACCATCCAAAGTTTGTGAATATGAAAATCAAAATTTTAAACAGTGAGCCATTTGGGATTTTAAGTATGTGTGAGGGGCAGAGTTTAGAATCTATTTGGTGTTTCTCTTTAATATATATTTCAAAGTTTAAGAACTGCCATGCAGTGCAGATAATGGTGTGCATACGAACATAAATAGCTGTTTCCTTTATGAATTTTGTATTTTCCTTTACAAATTATTGCATTTTTCACACAGACATATATGTTAGGTGAGTAATGTAATTATTCTTTAAGAGTTAGAGTGAGAATTGAAAAGAGTAAAAGTCAAGGTTAGCTGATATCCATGGGAGCTTACTCTTTTTCTGAAGAGAATCTGAGGAGTGGATATGCAGGGAGGGTAAAGGTTGGTGGGACAGGACTGGGAGAGAGGAGGGAGGGGAAACTGCTGTCAGAATATAAAAAGAAAGAAAGAAAGCAAATACATTTATATTAAAATGTCAATGTTATTTTTAAAATTACTGGTATATTGCAATGCTCACAAATACAGACACATAAACACATTTATTAACAGGATTGTATCAAAATTAGCATTTAATACTTAGAAAACATATTTTATAATCCAGTGAATGCCCAAAGGTAAGGGCAGCATTTCAGTACCCTGGCAGTGGTGGCACACACCTTTAATCCCAGCACTTGGGAGGCAGAGGCAGGCAGATTTCTGAGTTTGAGGTCAGCCTGGATTTCCAGGACAGCCAGGCTACACAGAGAAACCCTGTATCAAAAAAAAGAATCAGGGAGAAGCTGTGCTTCGCAGAGGTGATGGCACATGCCTTTCATTTCAGCACTTGGGAGAAGCAGGCAGACTGTGTGAGTTGGAGGCCAGTATGGTCTACAGTGGGAGTTCTAAGACAACTAGGAATATACTGAGAAAGCCTGTCTCAAAAAAACAAAAATTAGTGATAAAAGATAATTTTATAACTGCATCTATAGCATTCTACTCCATTATAAGAGAAACTTAGAGTTAATCTTAATCTCGCATACACTGAGGAATTATTTGAAAACAGATTCTTCATTGTCATCTAGCATAACAGCAAAGTGGTAAAAGCATGGTTAGGACACTGCCATCGGTTGTCTTCGTACACACAGCCACACACCACACACCAGGATGAACAAGTCATGCATATATATTCACTCATTAAACTACATTCAGAAGAGCTAAAGAGATCGGGGAAGAAAACATAAAAAGTACAGAATAACTACATAGATCCTCCTGTAGTAATTAATGATAAACATTAAATGCACATGTTCAGTACAGAAAGACAGCTGGTAAACTGGGCAGATGGAAGGAGAATACAAGACAAGAGAGCACTACAACTGGATCAAATACTGAAATCATAACCAAGACTGACTCCTGGAGTATTCAAACTGTGGCTGTGTGCATCCTCATGCAGAAATGTGTGCATGAGCGCATGCATGGCTTACTGTTACAGGATGTAGGGTATTAGGTAGAAGGATTGATTCACAGTGGTTAAGCTGGGTAGTTTTAAGTGGCAGGTGGAGAAGAGGGTGAGAAAAGAGACTTTTTTCTTGTTGGAATTGTTCCTTTGGGAACTCAAACCATTTCTCAATGGGAAAGAGCTCTTTGAAAATCCATAAGAGCAAAAGACTATTAATATTCTCTGCAAAGTTGTGCTGAGGTTGGGGTACAGAAATACCAGATGCTAAATGCAATGTTCAATCTACTGTATGGGGCAAAGAGCACCTCTAAGCAAAAAACAAAAATGAATGGAAATGTAAAGAAACTGATTTATTTATTTATTTATCTATCTATTTATTTATTTATATTTTTTGGGTATTTACTTTATATACATTTCAAAAGTTTTCCCATTTGGAAACCCCCTATTCTATTCCCCTACCCCTGCTTTTTTAAGGGTACTCTCCCACCCACTCCCTTCTTCCCTCCCTAGCATTCCCCTACACTGGGGCATCTAACACCCTCAGACCCAAGGGCCTCTCCTCCCTATGATGGCCAACAAGACCTTCCTCTGCCACATATGTGGCCAGCACCATGGGTCCCTCCATGTGTATTCTTTGGTTGGTGGTCCAGTCTCCTAGAGCTCCAGGGGGGTCTGACCAGTTGACATTGTTGCTTTCTCCATGGGGCTGCAAACCCCCTCAGCTCCTTCAGTCCCTTCTCCAGCTCCGCCATCTGAGACCCTATGCTCAGTCCAATGGTTGGTTGCTAGCATTTTCCTCTATTTGTCAGGCTCTGCCTGAGCCTCTATGCAGACAGCTTATCATACTTCCATCAGCAAGCACTTTCCAGAATCCACAAGAACGTCCAGGTTTGGTGGTTATATATAGCATAAGCCATTGGTGTTCTGTTCAGGAACTTTTCTTGTGTGTCCATGTGCTCAAGACTTTTCCCCACTTTCTCCTCTATTAGATTCAGTGTATCTGGTTTTATGTAGAGGTCCTTGATCCACTTGGACTTGAGTTTTGTACAGGGAGACATGAATGGATAAAGTTACATTCTTCTACATGTTGACTGCCAGTTGAACCAGCACCATTTGTTGAAATGCTGTCTTTTTTCTTTTTTATGGCTTTAGCTCTTTTTTCAAAGATCAAGTGACAATAAGTATTTGGGTTCATTTCTGCATCTTCAGTTCTGTTTCATTTTTGTCACTACTGTTCTATAGTACAGCTTGAGTTCAGGGATGCTGATTTCCACAGAAGTTCTTTTATTGTTGAGAATAGTTTTTGATAACCTGGGTTTTTTGTTATTCCAAATGAATTTGAGAATTGCTCTTTCTATGTCTATAAAGAATTAGTTGGAATTTTGATGGGAATTGATTTGAATCTGTAGATTGCTTTAGGCAAGATGGCCATTTTTACCGTATTAATTATGCCAATCCGTGAGCATGGGAGATCTTTCCATCTTCTGAGGTCTTCTTCAATTTCTTTCTTCAGAGACATGAAGTTTTTGTCATACAGATCTTTCACTTGTTTGATTAGAGTCACACACAATACTTTATATTGCTTTTGACTATTGTGAAGTGTGTCGTTTTCCTAATTTGTTTCTCAGCCTGTTTATCCTTCGAGTATAGGAAGGCTACTGATTTGTTTGAGTAAATTTTATATTCAGCCACTTTACTGAGGTTGTTTATCGGCTCTAGGACTTTTCTGGTGGAGTTTTTCGGGTGACTTGTGTATATGATCATATCATCAGCAAATAGTGATATTTTGATTTCTTCCTTTCCAATTTGTATCCTTTGACTTTCTTTTGTTGTCTAATTGCTCTAGCTAGAACTTCAAGTACTATATTCAATAGATAGGTAGAGAAAGGACAGCCTTGTCTAGTCCCTGATTTTAGTGGGATTGCTTCGAGTTTCTCTCCATTTAGTTTGATGTTGGCTACTGGTTTCCTGTATATTGCTTTTACTATGTTTAGGTATGGGCCTTGGCTTCCTGATATTTCCAAGACTTTTATTATGAAGGGAGGTTGAATTTTGTCAATTGCTTTTACATGCATCTAAGGAAATGACCATGTGGGTTTTTTTTTTCTTTGAGTTTGTTTATGTAGTGGATTACATTGATGGATTTCCAAGTGTTGAAGCATCCCTGCATCCCTGGTATGAAGCCTACTTGATTTGGGTGCATGATTGTTTGATGTGTTCTGGGATTCTGTTTGAGAAGAATTTTATTGAGTATTTTTGCGTCAATACTCAAAGGGAAAGGGGTCTGAAATTTTCTTCCTTTGTTGGGTCTTTGTAAGGTTTTGGTATCAGTGTAATTGTGGCCTCATAGAATGAATTCAGTAGCTTTACTTCTGTTTCTACTTTGTGGGACACTTTGAAGAGTATTAGTAATAGGTCTTCTTTGAAGGTCTGATAGAATTCTGCACTGAACCCATCTGGTCCTGGGTTTGTTTGTTTTTGTTTTTGTTTTTTTGGTTTTTTTGTTTTTTTTTAGTTGGGAGACTTTTAATGACTACTATTTCTTTAGGTTTTATGGGAGTGTTTAGATAGTTTATCTGATCCTGATTTAACTTTGGTATTTGGTATCTGTCTAGAAAATTGTCCATTTCATCCAGATTTTCCAATTTGGTTGAGTATAGGCTTTTATAGTAGGATCTGATGATTTTTTTCAATTTCTAAGGTTGTTGTTGTTATATCTCCTTTTTCTTTTCTGATTTTGTTAATTTGGATGCTGTCTCTGTGCCCTCTGGTTAGTCTGGCTAAAGGTTTATCTATCTTATTGCTTTTCTCAAAGAACCAGTTCTTTCTTTTGATTCTTTGTATGTTTTGTTTGTTTGTTTCTTTCTACTTAGTTGTTTTCAGCCCTGAGTTTGATTATTTTCTGCTATCTACTCCTCTTGGATGTATTAGCTTCTTTTTGTTCTAGAGCTTTCAGGTGTGCTGTTACTCTGCTTGTGTATGCTTTCTCCAGTTTCTTTTTGGAGTCACTGAGACCTATGAGTGTTCCTCTTAGCACTGCTTGCATTGTGTCACATAAATGTGGGTATGTTGTACCTTCAGTTTCATTAAATTCTAGGAAGTCTTTAATTTCTTTCTTTATTTCTTCCTGGACCAAATTTTCATTAAGTAGAGTTGTTCAGCTTCCATGTGTATGTGGGCTTTCTGTTGTTTTTGTTGCCATTGAAGACCAGCCTTAATCTGTAGTGATCTGATAGTAGGCATGGGATTATTTCAATCTTATATCTGTTGAGGTTTGTTTTGTGACCAATTATATGACCAATTTTGGAGAAGGTACCATGAGGTACTGAGAAGAAGGTATATTCTTTTGATTTAGGATAAAATGTTCTATAGATACCTGTTAAATCCATTTGGGCTGTAACTGCTGTTAGTTTCACTGTGTCTCTGTTTAGTTTGTGTATTGAAGGTCTGTCCATTGATGTGAGAGTGGTGTAGAATCTCCCACTATTATTCTGTGAGGTATAATGTGTGCTTTGAGCTTTATTAACATTTCTTTTATGAATGTGGGTATCCTTGCATTTGGAGCATAGATATTCAGAATTGACAGTTCTTCTTGGTAGATTTTTCCTTTAATGAGTATGAGTATCTTTCCTTATCTTTTTTAATGACATTTGGCTGAAAGTCATTTCTTTTGATAGTAGAATGGCTACTCCAGCTTTTTTCTTTGGACCATTTGCTTGGAAAATTGTTTTCCATTCCTTTCCTCTGAGGTAGTGTTTGTGTTTAACACTGAGGTGGGTTTCCTGTATGCAACAAAATGCTCGATCCTCTTTATATATCCAGTCTGTTAGTCTATGTCTATTTATTGGGAAATTGAGTCCATTAATGTTATGAGATATTAAGGTTGTTGCTTCCTGTTATTTTCTATGTTATTTTTATGTTTGTGTGGCTATCTTCTTTTGGTGTTGTTGAAAGAAGGTTACTTTCTTGCTTTTTCTATGGTATAGAGTACGTTAACTTTAAAAAATAAAAATAAAATTGACTCTGGAGAGCCAGGTCAAGGATTAAGAGCACCCATCACAATTGTAGAGAATGTACATTCAGTTTCCAGCACACATTTGGCTAACAGAGTTGTTATGGGGCTCACAAAGGCTTTGAATTGCTTCAAAAGATTTGGTTCCCTCCTCTGACTGCTGTGGGCACCAGGCTTGTACATTCCTCCAAGCAAAACATTCATACTTTATCTTTTTTTCATCCCCTGTTTATAATAACATTGTGACATTTAGGCAACATTTCCATATAAGACTGGAGACTTTTAAGCAAATTCCCATAAGCATTTGATGTGTTAGCATCACAGAAACATGTGAAAAAGCTAGAGAGTCTTGTGAACCAGAGGAAACTGGGACTGAGAGTTTCCATGACAGCGTTATAGACTTACAGTTGGTAAGAAAAGAGCAAAGAATAACATGTTTCCTCACCCTACTCTGTCTGTCTAATGTACTTCCATAAAACTTTGCCTTTATAAGTATTTGCTGATAAAATTTGCAATAAGTTTTTAAAGCAATTCTTATTTGTATCCTAAATTTAGTCTGTTGGAAGTCAAGCCAAAACCTAACTTAGAGCTACATGCATCCAATAATTTCACTCTGACATCTTTTCCCCTTATGCTTGGGTATTATTTTCCCTTGGAATTGAAACACTTTGCAGGCATTATCCAATTAAACCTCAAAATTTTGCTTTGAGGTAGACAGGAGTAATGGTTAATTGTATGCCCTTCTAAATTTATATCTCCACTGAGAGCTGTAGAAGGCTTAGAAAAACTGATAGCTTATAATTATCTTTCTTGAGTTTTAGGGGGCACATTCTCATACAGTGGGGCGGCCTCCATTAAATCCATATAATAGCAATAGAAAGGAAAATGCTCAGAAATGGCGTAACAATTTAAAAATATGAGCTTTAGTTCATACTGTGAGAACTAATTGGTGAGAGGACTTCAGCATTATTGCTTGATATTAGAGTAGATTTAGGCCATTTGCATGATATTTTCTGTTTAATTTTAATGCAAATATAGAAACATGCACACAACTCACACTGAATCCATTCCAATTTATTGGAAAATGTGGTGCCTCAGAAAATTTAAAATTATAATATATTTATTACCATAATTTGAAAGGATGCTTTATTTTATAAGTTTTATACTTTTATATGTATCTTGGGAATGCATAACCAGCTATTTGATACTATACATTTTAACAATGCTGTAATAGTTTTCATTGATACTTTCATCCAATATTCTTTCTTTCTTTGTTTCTTCCTTCCTTCCTCTCTCTTTCTTTCTTTTTTTTCATTTTCTTTTTTCTTCTTTCATATATTCCTGAAATTTTCCCTCCCTCAGCTCCTCCCACTCCCTGTATTCCACCTTCCAGTTTCCTTTTTCCTCCACATCCACTCCACTTCCTTTTCCTTTCAGAAATTTACAGACCCCACAGGGACATCAAGTGAACATGACATAACAAGTTGTAACAAGAGAAGGCACAACCCTTCATAGTGAGGCTGGAGAAGGCAATCCGGAATGAGAAAAAGGGTCTCAAAAGGAAGTCAAGGTGTCGAACATAGTCTGCTTCTGCTACCAAAAGTCACCCAAAAATCTAAGTGACACAACTTTGGCATATGCGGAAGATCCAAGTCAGACACACACAGGTTCCTTTACTCAGTGTGTGTGAGCCCCAGTGAGACCTGCTCACTTGATTCTGTGGGCTAGGTTCTTGTGGTGTCTTCAGTCCCTCTGGGTCCTACTATTCCACCTCCTCTTCCTCCAGTTTTCCCAAACTCTGCCTAATGGTCAGTTGTTGGTCTCTGCATCTGTATCTGTTCCTATCAGTTGCAGAATGAAGCTTCTTTGAAGACAACTGGGCTAGGCTCTCTCCTACAAATTTAAACAAATATCAGCAAATATCAGGAATCATTTCTTTTATTTTATTTTATTTTTTTTTTTTTGGTTTTGTTGTTTTGTTTGTTTGGTTGGTTTTGTTTTAACTAGTCATGTTTAGTTTTAATCCTGAGTTTCTGGGCTATTAAGCCTCTGCTTTCTGGCCATCCAGGAATGTCAGGCATGAGCTTCCTTTCAAAGCTCAAGGCTCAAGTTGGACCACTCATTGGTCAGTTACACCCAAAAGTTCTGAGCTACCATTACCCTACACATTGCTGCAGGACAAATTGTAGGTTAGAAACTTGTGGCTTCGTTGACATCCCACTCCCAACACTGGAAGACTTGTTTGGTTATAGAAGATGGCCAATTTGATTTCCATATACCATATTACTAGGAGTCTTCACTTAGGTTACTCTTGTGAATTTCAGGGAGTTTCCACTGTACTAAGTTTTCGCATTACCCTCAAATCTCCAATACCAAATTACAGGCATCTTTCTTGGTACTCTCTTCCCCAATCCTTCCTATTCCCCAAACCCCATGTTCCAAAGCCACACAAAAATTCTATTCTAAGTCTGCTTGCCTGGAAGATACATTAATTCTTCCCTGTACCTCCTTATTAGTTAACCTCTCTGGGTCTTTGGATGGTAGCATTCTTATTCTTTACTTAACAGTGAGTACATACCCTATTCATTTTTCTGGTTCTCAGGAGGCAAATTTCATGATTTTGTTTTGTAAATGTACCATTTTTTTTTTTATCCATTCTTTGGTGGAGGGACATCTAGGTTGTTTCCAGTTTCTGGCTATTACAAATAATGTGTCTGTGAACATAGTTGAGTAAGTGTCCTTGCAGGGGGATAAACTGCCCTTTGGGTATGCCCAGGAGGATTATAGCTGGATCTTGAGGTAGCCGGATTCCAAATTTCCTGACAAACTGCCATATTGATTTCCAAAGTGGCTATACAAGTTTACACTCTCGCCAACAAGGAGAACTGTTTCCCCTTGCTCCATTTCCTCACCCGTATGAGCTGTCACTTGTGTTTTTGATCTTAGCCATTCTGACAGGTGAAAGATGGAATGTCAAAGTAGTTTTAATTTGCATTTCCCTAATGGCTGAAGAATGTTGAACATTTCTTTAAGTGGTTCTTAGCCATTTAAGATTCCTCTACTGAGAATTACTGTTTAGATTTGTATCTTATATTTTAATTGGATTATTTGGTTTGCTGATGTCTGGTGTCTTAAGTTCATTATAGTTTTTGAATATCAGCGATTTGTCAGATGTGGGGTTGGTGGACGTTTTTAACCATTCTGTATGCTGCTGTTTTGTCCTTTTGATGGTGTCTTTAGCTTTTGCAGTTTCATGTAATTTCATTTATTAATTGCAAGTGAGTACATCTTAGTACCTGTACAATTGGTATTCTATTTAGAAAGTTGTCTCCAGTGTCAGTGAATTCAAGGCAATTTCCAATTTCTTTAGTGTTTTTAGATTTAGTGTTTCTGATTTTATGTTGAGAACTTTGATCCACTTGGACTTTAGTTTTGTGGAGGGTGATAGATATGGATCAATTTTCATTCTTCTACGTGAAGACATCCCATCAGTTCAACACCATTTGTTGAAGATGCTTTTGTTTTTTCCACTGTATATTTTTGGATTCTTTATAAAATCAGGAGTCCATAGTATATGGATATATGTCTGAGTCTTTGATTTGATTCCATCAGCTTGTCTATTTTATGCTAATACTATGGTTTTGTTTTATTTTGTTTTGTATTAACTATAGTATTACTACCCCTGGAAGTTTTTACTTGTGTTGTTTTTATCCAGGATTATTTAGCTATCCTGAGATTTTTGACTTTCCATGAAGTTGAGTTTTGTTCTTTTAAAGTCTGTAAAAAATGTGTTGGAATTTAATGAGGCCTATATTAAATCTATAGATTGCTTTTAATAAGATGGTGATTTTTACTATGCTAAAACTACTTGTCTATAAGCATGAGACATATTTTTATTGTCTGATATCTTCTGCAATTTAACTTTTTAAAGTCTTGTTATACAGGTATTTCACTTGTTTGGTTAGAGGTACCCCAAGATATTTTAAATAGTATTTGTGCCTATTGAGAAAGATGTAGTTTCCCTGATTTCTTTCTCAGCCCATTTATTAGAAGGTTACTGATTTTGTGTGTGTGTGTTAATCTTGTATCCAGCCAGTTTTCTGAAGGTGTTATCAATGGTAAAAGTTTCCTGGTATAAGTTTTGTGGTTGATTATGTATACAATCATACCATCTGCAAATAAAAACACTTTGACTTCTTTCTTTCCAATTTCTACTCCCTTGAACTCTTTCAGATGTCTTATTGTTCCAGTTAAAACTTCAAGTAATATATTGACTAAATATGGAGAGTGGACAACATTAGCATTATCTTTTTCTTGATTTTAATGGAATTGCTTTTCATTTCTCCTCATTTAATTTTATGTTAACTATAACTTTGCTGTAAATTTCTTTTAATATATTGAAGAATGTCCTTTGGATTCATAATTTCTCAAGGACTTTTGTCAGGAAAGGATTTTGGATTATATCAAAGGTTTTTTCATCATCTGAACAGATGTTCATGTGTTGTTATTTTTTTTAGTTTGTATATATGGTGGATTACATTGATGGATTTTTACCTGTTGAGCCATTCTTGCTTCTGTGGGATAAAACCTACTTGATCATTTTGGATGGAGTATTTATTCTTTATTGGATATTTTATTTATTTACATTTCAGATGTTAACCCTTTTCCAGGTTTTCCCATCACAAATCCTCTATTCTATTCATCCTCACCCTGCTTCTACGAGGGTGCTCCCCCTAGCCACCCACACACCTTACTACCCTGGCATTTCCCTACAATGGGGCTTTGAGCTTTCACAAGACCAAGAGCCTCTCCTCCCATTTATGCCAGATAAAGCCATCATCTATGTGTACTCTTTGGTTGGAGGTTTAGTGCCTGGAAACTCTGGGAGGTCTGGATGGTTGATGTGGTTGTTCTTCCTATGGGGTTGTGAATCCCTTCAGCTCCTTCAATCCTTTCCCTAACTCCTCCATTAAGGACCCAGTGTTCAGTCCAATGGCTGACTGTAAGCATTCTCCTTTGTATTTGTCATCTTTTGGCAGAGCCTCTAAGGAGAAAGATATATCAGACTTCTGTCAGCAAGCACTTCTTGGCATCCACAAGAATGTCTGAGTTTGGTGTCTGTATAAAGGATGGATTCCCAGGTGGAGCAGTCTCTGGATGACCTTTCCTTAAGTCTTTACTCCATACTTTGTCCCTGTATTTCCATTAGACAGGAGCAATTCTGGGTTAAAACGTTGGAGACGAATGGGTGGACCCATTTCTTAACCAGGGACCTTGTCTAACCTCTGGATACATCTGTACAGGTTCTCCTTCCCCTTTGTTGGGTATTTCATCTAATATCATCTCCATTTGGGTTCTGGGAGGCTCTTCTTTCCTGCCATCTGGGACTTTCTGGTAGCTAACACCAGTTCCCCATCACACATTGCTACACACTTCTGTTCAATTTCCTGATTCACTATATATCAGCCCCAATTTCTCCCATACCTGATCCTTCCCTCTTATTCCCTCCCCTTTCTCTTTTCTTCAGAAGTCCCTCACACCATCTACCTCCTATAAATATTTTGTTCCACCTTCTAAAAAAGACTGAAGCATCCACACTTTGGGCTTGCTTCTTATTGAGTGTCATATGGTCTTTGAGTAGTATCATTGGTATTATGAGCTTTTTGTCTAATATCCACATATCAGTGAGTACATACTATGTGTGTTCTTTTATAACTGTGTTACCTCATACAGGATGATATTTTATAGTTCCATCCATTTGCTTGCAAATTTCATGAAGTCATTGTTTTTAATAGCTGAGTAGTATTCCATTGTGTAAATGTACCACTTTTCTGTATCCATTCCTCTGTTGCAGGAAACCTGAGTTCTTTCCAGCTTTTGGCTATTATAAATAAGGCTGCTGGGAACATAGAGGAGCATAAGTTCTTATAATATGCTGGAGCATCTTTTGGGTATATGCCCAGGAGTATTATACCTGGGCCTCAAGAAGTACAATGTCCAATTTTTTAAGGAATTCCCAGACTGATTTCCAGAGTGGTTGTACCAGCTTACAATCCCACTAAGAATAGAGGATTGTGCTTCATTCTCCTCATCCTTGCCAGCAATTGTTTTCACTTGACTTTTTAATCTTAGCCATTCTGATTGGTGTGAGATGGAATCTCAGAAACATTTTGATTTGCATTTCCCAGATGACTAAGGATGTTGAGCATTTCTTTAGGTGCTTCTCAGGCATTCAATATTACTCAGTTGAGAATTCTTTGTTTAACTCTGTACCCCATTTTTAATAGGGTTCTTCAGTTCAATAGAGTCTAACTTCTTGAGTTCTTTGTAAATATTGAATATTAACCCTATATTGGATGTAGGATTGGTATGGAACTTTTCCCAATTGGTTGGTTGCCATTTTGTCCTATTGACAGTGACTTTGCCTTACAGAAGCTTTTAAATTTTATGATGTACCATTTGTAGATTGTTGATCTTAAAGTGTAATCCATTGGTGTTCTGTTCAGAAAATTTTCCCCTGTACCCATGTGTTCAAGGCTCTTCCCCATTTTATCTTCTATTAGATTCAGTGTATCTGGTTTTATGTGGAGGTCCTTGATAACTTGGACTTGAGCTTTGTACAAGGAGATAAGAATGGATTGATTTGTATTCATCTACATGCTGACCTCCAGTTGAAACAGCACTCTTTGTTGAAAATGCTATCTTTTTTCCACTGGATGGTTTTAGCTCTTTTGTTAAAGATCAAGTGACAAAAAGTAAGTGCATTTTTTTTCTGGGTCTTCAATTCTATTCCATTTATAAACCTGCTTGTCTCTATACCAATACCATGCAGTTTTTGTCACTATTGCCCTATAATACTGCTTGAGGCCAGAGATGGTGATTCTGTCAGAAGTTCTAGGCCTGAAATCAATGAAGTAGAAAATAAAAGAGAACTATACAAAGAATCAACAAAACCAGGAGCTGGTTCTTTGAGAAAATCATCAAGATAGATAAAACCTTGGCCAGACTAATCAGAAGGCACAGAGAATTATATACATTAACAAATTCAGAAATGAACAGGGAGACATAATGACAGAAACTGAGGAAATTCAAAACATCATCAGATCCTACTACAAAAGCATATACTCAACAAAACTAGAAAATCTGGATGAAATTGGCAATTTTATAAACAGATACCAGATACCAAAGTTAAATCAGGATCAGATAAACCATCTAAACAATCCCATAAACCCTAAAGAAAGAAAAGCAGTCATTAAAATTCTTCCAACCATAAAAAGCATAGGACCAGATGGGTTTATTGCAGAATTCTATCACACCATCAAAGAAGACCTAATACCAATACTCTTCAAAATATTCCACAAAATAGAAACAGAAGGAACACGAACCAATTCATTCTATGAAGCTATAGTTATGCTCACACCTAGACCAAAGATTCAACAAAGATATAGAACTTCAGACCAATTTCTGTAATTAATATTGATGCAAGAACCCTCAATAAAATTCTCACAAACTGAATCTAAGAACACATTAAAATGATCATCCATCACGATCAAGTAGGCTTCATTCCAGGGATGAAGGGATAGTTCAATATATGTAAATCCATTAAGGTAATCCACTATATAAAGAAACTCACAGAAATAAACCACATGATCATTTCATATGATCAAGTAGGTTTCATTCCAGGGGTGCAGGGATGGTTCAATGTACAGAAATCCAACAATGTAATCCACTATGTAAAGAAATTCAAAGAAATAAACCACATGATCATTTCATTAGATGCGTAGAAAGAATTTGACATATTAAACACATCTTCATGATAAAAGTCTTGGAAAGATCAGGAATTCAAGGCACATATAAACATATTAAAAGCAATATACATCAAACCAGTAGCCAACATCAAACTAAATGGAAAGAATCTTGAAGGAATCCCACTAAAATCAGGGACTAGACAAGGCTGCCCCTCTCTCCCTACCTATTCAATATGGCACACAAAGTCCTACCGAGAGCAATTAAACAACAAAAGGAGGTAAAAGAAATACAAATTGGCAAGGAAAAAGTCAAAATATCACTATTTACAGATGATATGATAGTATACTTAAGTGACACCAAAAATTCTAAAAGAGAACTCCTAACCTTGATAAACAACTTCAGTCCAGTGGTTGGATATAAAATTAACTCAATCAGGACAGGAGCCTTCCAGTTTGCATCTGTGGCCAGGGACTTATATCTGTGTAACAGGGCTCTATAGCCAAATAGCACTAGGAGAAAGCTAGCCCCCAAGAAGTGTGGGAAAGCCTGTGAGCAGAGGTAAGATAAACACCACTGCTCCGTGGGATCCACCTAGAACCCTCAGGACACTTGGACTGAGGAGCAGCCTGGGACATGTGCCTTCCAGTTTATGCCTGTGGCTTGTGCCATGCTGTTCCAAACACAAATAGGCAGGGAAAGAGTTAGTCTCCCAGGAGTGTGGACAACCATGTGAGCAGGGGTAAGGCCAGCACCTCTGCTCAAAGGGACACACCCAGGACCCTCAGGACACAGGGACTAAGGTGTGGCTTTCCAGTTTCATTCTATGGTGGGGAGCTGATCCTGTGACACAGGGCTCCATACTCAAATAGTACCTGTAGAAATCTGGTCTCGAAGAGTGCCAACACATCTTTGAGCACAGAAAGACCACCACTTCTGTTCAAAATCTTCAATCAAGAGGATTGAGGCCATCAGGACACAGGAACCAAGGAAGAGCTAGAAACAGGATACTTCTGGTTTCTGTCTACAGCCCAAAGCTGACCCTCTACCACAGCTCTCCAACCCAAATTTCTTCCCAGAAAAAGCTTTTCTCCAAGGAGTACTAACACAAAAGCTTGCAGGAAGGACAAGTAACAGTCAGAGAGAGCAAGACCAGCTAACACCAGAGATAACCAGATGGTGAAAGGCAAGGGCAAGAACATAAGGAACAGAAACCAAGGCAACTATTCATCATCAGAACCCAGTTCTTCTACCACAGCAAGCCATGGATACCCCAACATACCAGAAAAGCAAGACTCAGATTTAAAATTAATTCTTTTGATGATAGAAGACTTTAAGAAGACTCCCTTAAAGATATACAAGAGAACATAGGTAAATGGCTAGAAACCCTTAAAGAGGAAATACAGGAAAATCCAAACAAATAGAAAGAGGAAATTAACAAAACTATCCAGGATCAGAGCATGGAAATAGAAACAATAAAGAAATTACAAAAGATAGAAACTGGAGATAGAAACTCTAAGGAAAGAGATCAGGAGTCATAGATGCAACCATCACCAACAGAATACAAGAGAAAAAAGAGAGAATCTAAGGTGCAGAAGATGTCATAGAAACTATTGACACAAAAGTCAAAGAAAATGCAAAATGCAAAAAGCTCCTAACCCAAAACATGCATGAAATCCAGGACAAGATGAGAAGACCAAACCTAAGGATCATCGGTATAGAAGATACTGAAGATTCCCAACTTAAAGGGCCAGTAAATATCTTCAACAAAATTATAGAAGAAAACTTCCCTAACCTAAAGAAAGAGATGAACATAAACATTAAAGAAGCCTACAGAACCCCAAATGATTGGACCAGAAAAGAAATTCCTCCCATCACATAATAGTCAAAAATACCAAATGCAGAAAACAAGGAAAGAATATTAAAAGTAGTAAGGGGAAAATGTCAAGTAACGTATAAAGGCAGAACTACCAGAATTATACCAGATTTCTCACCAGAGACTATGAAATCTAGAAGATCCCAGAAAGATCTCATACAGACCCTAAGAGAACACAACTTCCAGCAAAACTCTCAATTATCATAGATGGTGAAACCTAGATATTCTATGACAAAACAAAATTTAAACAATATGTTTCCACAAACCCAGCACTATGAAGAATAATAAATGGAAAACACCAACACACACTACACCCTAGAAAATGCAAGAAAGTAATCTTTCCAGAAACCCAAAAGAAGATAGCCACACCAACATAAAAATAACATCAAAAATTACAGGAATCAACAACCGCTATTCCTTAATATATCTTAACATCAATGGACTCAATTCCCCCATAAAAAGACATAGACTGACAGACTGGATCCATAAATAGGACGCAGCATTTTGCTGCATCCAGGAAACACACCTTCATGTGAAAGACAAACACTACCTCAGAGTAAATGGCTGGAAAACAATTTTCCAGGAAAATGTTCCCAAGAAACAGGCAAGTATAACATTTCTAATATTGGATATAATCGACTTTCAACCAAAAGTCATCAAAAAACATAAGGAAAGATACTTCATACACATCAAAGGAAAAATCTATGAAGCAGAAGTCTCAATTCTGAACATCTATGCTCCAAATGCAAGAATACCCACATTCATAAAAGAAATATTAATAAAGCTTAAAGTACACATTGCACCTCACAGAATAATAGTGGGAGACTTCAACACCACACTCACATCAATGGACAGAACTTCAATATGCAAACTAAACAGAGACACAGTGAAACTAACAAAAGTTATGGACCAAATGGATTTAACAGATATCTATATAAAATTTCATCCTAAATCAAAAGAATATGCCTTCTTCTTAGCACTTCATGGTACCTTCTCCAAAATTGATCATATAGTTGATCACAAAACAAGCCTCAACAAATATAAGAAGATTGAAATAATCCTATGCCTCCTATCAGATCACTACAGATTAAGGCTGGTCATCTATGGCAACAACAACAACAGAAAGCCAATGTACACATGGAAGCTGAACAATGTTCTATTCAATGATAACTTGGTCAAGCAAGAAATAAAGAACGAAATTAAAGACTTCCTAGAATTTAAGGAAAATGAAAGTACAACATACCCAAACCTATGGGACACAATGAAAGCAGTGTTAAGAGGAAAACTCATAGCTCTGAATGCCTCCAAATGAAACTGTAGATAGCATATACTAGCAGTTTAACAGCATACATTAAAGCTCTAGAAGAAAAAAAAGCTAATACACCCACCAGGAGTAGAAAGCAGGAAATAATCTAATTAAGGGCTGAAATCAACCAAGTAGAAACTAAAAGAACTACACAAAGAATCAGCAAAACTAGAAGCTGATTCTTTGAAAAAATTAACAAGATAGATAAACCCTTAACCAGACTAACCATAGGGCACAGAAACAGTATCCAGATTAACAAAATCAGAAATAAAAAGGGAGATATAACAAAAGAATCTGAGGAAATTCAAAAAATCGTCAGATCCTATGCAAAAGCCTATACGCAACAAAATTGGAAAATCTGGACAAAATGGACAATTTTCTAGACAGATACCCACTAACAAAATTAAGTCAGAATGAGATAAACTGTCTAAATAGTCCCATAACCCCTAAAGAAATAGAGGCAGTCATTAAAAGTCTCCCAAACAAACAAACAAACAAACAGCACAGGACCAGATGGGTTTAGCACAGAGTTCTATTAGACCTACAAAGAAGACCTAATACTCTTCAAAGTATTTCACAAAATAGAAATAGAAGGAACACTACCCAATTCCTTTTATGAGGCCACAGTTACACTGATACCAAAACCTCACAAAGACCCAACAAAGAAAGAAAACTTCAGACCAATTTTTGTTATGAATATCAAAGGAAAAAATTCAATAAAATTATAGCAAACCTAATCCAAGAATACATCAAAATGGTCATTCACCACGATCAAGTAGGCTTCATTCCAGGGATGCAAGGATACTTTAATACATGGAAATCTATAAATGTAATCTACATAAAGAAACTCAAGGAATAAAACCAGATGGTCATTTCATTAGATGCTGAAAAAGCATTTGAAAAAATTCAACATCCCTTCATGATAAAAGTCTTGGAAAGATCAGGAATTCAAGGACAATACCTAAACATAGTAAAAGCAATATATATCAAACCAGTAGCCAACATCAAACTAAATGGAAAGAAACTTGAAGCAATCCCACTAAAACTAGGGTTAGACAAAGCTGTCCCCTCTCTCCCTATCTATTCAATATAGTACTTGAAGTTCTAGTTAGAGCAATTAGACAACAAAAGGAGTTCAAAGGGATATAAATTGGAAAGGATGAAATGAAAAAGTCACTTATTTGCAGAAGATATGATTGTATACTTAAGTGACCCGAAAAACTCCACCAGAGAACTCATACAGCTGATAAACAACTTCAATAAAGGGGCTGGATATATAATTAACTCAAACAAATAAGTAGCCTTCCTATACTCAAAGGATAAATAGAGAGAAAAAGAAATTAAGGAAATGACACCCTTCACAATAGTCACAAACAATATAAAGTATCTTGCTGTGTCTCTACCCAAACAAGAGAAATGTCTGTATGATAAGAACTTCAAGTCTCTGAAGAAAGAAATTGAAGAAGACCTCAGAAGATGGAAAGATCTCCCATGCTCATGGAATCACATGATTAATATAGTAAAAATGGCCGTCTTGCTGAAAGCAATCTTAAGATTCAACGCAATCCCCATCAAAATCCCAACTCAATTCGTCATAGACATACAAAGAGCAATTCTCAAATTTATATTAAATAACGAAAAAAAAAAACAAAACAAAAAGCAGGATAGCAAAAACTATTCTCAACAATAAAAGAACTTCTAGGGAATCAGTGTCCCTGAACTCAAGCTGTACTATATAACAGTAGTGATAAAAAGTGCATGGTTTTGGTACAGGGACAGGTAGACAGATCAGTGGAATAGAACTGAAGACTCAGAAATGAACCCACCCAACTATGACCACTTGAACTTTGACAAAGGAGCTAAAACCATCCAGTGGAAAAAAGACAAGATTTTCAACAAATGGTGATGGCTCAACTGGTGGTCTACATGTAGAAGAAAGCAAGTTGATCCATTCCTTTCTCCCTGTACAAAACTCAAGTCCAAGTGGATCAAGGACCTCCACATAAAACCAGATGCACTGAATCTAATAGAAGAGAAAGTGGGAAAAAGTCTCGAACACATGGGCATAGGGCAAAAGTTCCTGAACAGAACACCTATGGCTTATGCTCTAAGATGAGGAATCAACAAATGAGACCTCATAAAATTGCAAAGCTTCTGTAAGTCAAAGGACACTGTCAATAAGACAAATCAGCAACCAACAGATTTGGAAAAAATCTTTACCAATCCTACATCTGATAGAGGGCTAATATCCAATACATACAAAGAACTCAAGAAATTAGACTCCAGAGAACCAAATAATCCTATCAAAAATGGGGAACAGAGCTAAATAGAGAATTCTCAACTGAGGAAACCCAAAGGGCTGAGAAGCACTTAAAGAAATATTCAACATCCTTAGTCATCAGTGAAATGCAAATCAAAACAATCTTGAGATTCTACCTCACACCAGTCAGAATGGCTAAGATCAAAAACTCAGGTGACAGCAGGTGCTGGTGAGGATGTGGAGAAAGAGGAACACTCCTCCATTGCTGGTAAGATTGCAACCTGGCATAACCACTCTGGAAATCAGTTTTGTAGACCCTCAGAAATTTGGACATAATACTACCTGGGGACCCAGCTATACCACTCCTGGGCATATACCCAGAAAATGCTCCAACATGTAATAAGGACACATGCTCCACTATGTTTATAGCAGCCATATTTATAATAGCCAGAAGCTGGAAACAACCCAGATGTCCCTCAGCAGAGAAATGGATACAGAAACTGTGGTACATTTTTACAAGCAATTCTATTCAGCAATTAAAAACAATGACTTCATGAAATTCTCTGCCAAATGGATGGAACTTGAAAATGTCATCCTGAATGAGGTAACTCAGTCACAAAAGAACAAACATGGTATGTACTCATTCATGAGCAGATATTAGTCCAAAATTTGGAACACCCATGATTCAATTCACAGCAACTGTCAGACTGAGCACGGGGTCCCAGATAGAGGAGTTGGAAAAGGGACTCAAGGAGCTGAGGGAGTTTGCTGCCCCATGGAGGGAGCAACAGGATCAACTGCTCAGGACCCCTGGTGCACCCAGAGACTGGACGACCCACCAAAGAATACACTTGGAGGGACCCATGGTGCTGGCTACATATTTGGCAGAGGAGGGCCTTATTGGCCATCAGTGAGAGGAGAGACCCTTGGGTCTAAGAGTGTTAGATTCCCCAGTATGAGGGAATGCCAGGGAGCGAAGTTGGTAGTGGGTGTGTAGGTGGGGGAATACCCTAATAGAGGCAAGAATATTGTGGATGGGATAGGGGGTTTCCAATGGGAAGACTTGGAAAGCAGAAAACATTTGAAATGTAAATAAAATATCAAAAAATTAATTCAAACAAATCAGTAGCCTTCCTATATTCAAAGGATAAAGAGGCTTAGAAAAAATTTAAGGAAACAATACCCCTCAAAATAGTCACAAATAATCTAAAATACCTTGGTCTGATTCTAACCAAGCAAGAGAAAGATCTGTATGACATGAACTTCAAGTCTCTGAAGAAAGAAGTTGAAGAAGATCTCAGAAGATGGAAAGATCTCCCATGCTCATGGATTAGCAGAATTAATATAGTAAAAACGGCCATCCTGCTAAGGAAATCTACAGATTCCATGCAATCTCCATCAAAATTCAAACTCAATTCTTCATAGAGTCAGAAGAGCAATATGCAAATTTGGTTTGAAAATATTTTATTGAGTATTTTTGCATCAAATTTTGTTTAAGAAATTCTCCAATTCTTTTTCTTTCATGAATCTGTGTGTGGTTAGTTTACCAGAGTTACTGTGACCTCATAAAATTAATTTGGCAATGTTTCTTCTGTTACTATTTTGTGGAAAATATTGAGGAATATTGGTAATAGCTCCTCTTTGAAAGTCTGGTAGAATACTGTGCTAAATTCAACTGGCACAGGGCTGTTTTGATTGGAAGACTTTTATAAATGCTTCTATTTTCATAGTGGCTATAGGTCTATTTAAATTGTTTATCTGATTCTGATTTAACTTTGGATATTGGTATCTACAGACATAATTGTGCATTTCTTTTATATTTACTGCTTTTGTGGAGTATAGCTTTTTAAACTATGACCTAGTTCTTTGTTAGATTTTCTTTGTGCCTGTTGTTATAAACCCATTTTTTTTCTTGATTTTGTTTGGATATTTCCTATGTTTCTTTTAGTTATTTTGAAAGAGGGTTTGTCTGTCTTGTTGATTATATCACAGACCCAACTAGTGGTGTCTTTGATTCTTTGTACTGTTCATTTTGTTTCTATTTTATCAATTTTAACCCTTAGTTTGATTATTTCATACGGTCTACTCCTGGGTATACTTGCTTCTATTTACTGTATAGCTTTGCAGTGTACTGTTAGGTTGCAAGTATGTGATCTCTCCAATTTTTTAATGTAGGAACTTATAGCTACAAACTTTCTACTTAGCAAAGTTTTCATTGTGTCCCAAAAGTTTGGAAAGGTTTGGCATTCATTTTTATTGAATTAGTGAATTCTAGAAAGTCTTAAATTTATTTCTGACTTCACTCAGGAGTCATTGAGCAGAGAGTTGGTCAGTTTCCATTTGTTTTTAGGCTTTCTGTTTTTACCATTTGTTTTGAAATCTACCTTTAATCTTTGGTTGTTGGGTAGGATATAGGTGCTATTTCAATATTCTTGTATCTATTGAGACTTGCTTTGTTATCAACTGAATTGTTGATTTTAGAGAAAGTTCAGTGAGTTGCTGAGAAAAGACGTTATTTTGTGTTTGGGGGAATGTTCTGTAGATATCTATTAGGTCCATTGCTAAGACTGTCCATTGTTTGATTGACCTGTCCATTGCTGAGACTCTGATAATAAAGTGTTGCCCTGTTAATGTGTAAGGGTCTAGGTATGATTTAAGCTTTAGTAAAATTCTTTTACATGTGTACATGCCCTTGCATTTGGAGCATAGATGTTAAAAATTGAAATGTTGGCCCTTCCTGTCTATACCTCCACCTGAACTGCCTATGCTCCCCCATCAGACCTCATAGCCTACCTGTCTTCCAGGAGGTCTGCCCTATTTAGGAACACAGGTAAGAGCCCCAGCCCAATAGCCATATGAACTGGAACCCCCACAGATCCCATCAGACATGGGATCTATTCTGCTTGCTCTGCCTGACTCCCATTGCTCTTCTATTCTGCACATCCACGTACACCTGTGGTTGATCTGTGTGCCCGCCCTAAGACCACAAAGCCTGCCTGTCCTGCTTGCCTCCCAGGAGATCTGCCCTAACCTGGGACACAGGAGGCACCCCTAACCAAAGACAGCACTGCTTGCCTCTCAGGATTCCTGCTCTAACCCAGGCCACACAGTTCTACCTGTCTCCAAGGAGGTCTGCTTTTATCTAGGACACCCAGACCAGTTAACAACAGAGATAACCAGATGGGAAAAAGCAAGGGCAAGAACATGAGCAATGTAATTTGGCAATATCAGAACAGAGTTCTCCTATGACAGCAAACCTTGGATATCCTAACACACCTAAAGAACACTTCTTACCTAAAGTCACATAGTATGAAGATTATAGAGGCCTTTAAGAAAAATATAAGCAACTATGTTAAAAAAATATAGGGAAACACAAACAAACAGGTAAAAAAAAATTGAAAAAAAAAGTCCAAGACCTAAAAATGGAAACAGACAATAAAGGAATCACAAATGGAGCCATGTCTGGAAATGGAAACCCTACAAAACAGAACAGAAACTACAGATGCAAGCATCGCCACCAGAACAAAGGAGATAGAAGAAAGTATCTCAGGCATAGAAAATGCCATAGAGATATTAATACATCAGTCAAAGAAAAGTGCAAGTGTGAACTCCTAACCCAAAACATCCAGGGAATTTGGGATACAATAAAAAGACAAAACCGAAAACCATTAGGCATAGAATAGGGTGAAGGTCCCCAGAAAACATCTTGAACAAAATCATAGAAGAAAACTTCCCTAACCTAAAGAAATTGATGGCCATAAATGTACAAGAAGCCTATAGAACACCAAACAGATTGGACCAAAAAAGAAAAAGGGGGAAAGGCCAAGTAAAATATAATGGCAGACCTACCAGAACTACAAATGACTTCTCAACAGAGACTCTAAAAGTTAGAATATCCTGGAAAGATTTCATACAGACCCTAAGAGACCAAAGATGTCAACCCAAGATACTAGTCCCAGCAAAATTCTCAATCATCATAAGTAGAAAACCCAAGATACTGCAAGCCAAACCAATTTAAACAATATATTTCTAGTAATCCAACACTACAGGGGATACTAGAAGGTAAACTCCAATACAAGGAGGATAACTACACCCAAGAAACATAAGAAATTAATCATATCAAAACAAACCAAAAAGACAAGAATTACATGTACATAATACCACCTCCAACAACAAAAATAACAAGAACTAAAAGTCATCTGTCTTTTATATCTCTAAATTTCAATGGACTCAATTCCCCAGTAAAAAGGCACAGGCTAACAGACTGAATACATAAACAGGATTCATTATCTTGCTGAATACAAGAAACCCATCTTAGCTACAATGACAGGCACTACATCAGAGTAAATGCTGGAAAAAGAGTTTACAAGCAAATAGTCCCAAGAAACAAGTTGGAATAGCCGTTCTAAGATCCAATAAAACAGACTTTCAACCAAAAGTAATCAAAAGAGATGGGGAAGGACATTTCATACACATCCAAGGAAAAATCCACCAAGATGAAGTCTCAATTATGAACATCTTTGTCCCAAATGCAAAGGCACCCACATTCATAAAAGAAACTTTACGAAAACCCAACACATCCATTGAACCTCACACAATAGTAGTGGGAGATTTCTACACGCCTCTCTCCCAAATGGACTGATCCCTTAAACAGAAACTAAACAGAGACACAGTGAAACTAACAGAAGTTATGAACCAAATGGGCTTAATAGATATCTACAGAGCATTTCAACTCAAACCAAAAGAATATACTCTCTTCTCAGCGCCTCATGGAACATCTTCCAAAACTGACCATATAATCAGACACAAAACAGCCTCAACACATACAAGAAAACTGAAATAATCCCATGCATTCTATCAGATCACCATGGACTAAGTCTGGACTTCAGTAACAATAACAATGAAGAAACTCTACTCAATGATAACTTGAAAAGGGAAGAAAGAAAGGAAAAAAATTAACTTCCTAGAATTTAATTAAAATTATGGCACAGCATACCCAAACCTATGGGACATAATCAAAGCAGTGATAAGAGGAAATTTCACACTACTAAATACGTTCATAAAGAAATTGGAGAGATCATACCAACATAACAGCACACCTGACAGCTTTAAAACAAAAAGAAAGATACATGCACAAAAGGAATAGATGGCAGGAAATAGTCAAAGTCAGGGCTGAAACTAACCTAGAAAAAAGAAAAAGAGAATAACACAAAGAATCAACAAAACCAAGAGTTAGTTCATTGAGAAAATCAAGAAGATACATAAACCTTTAGCCAATTTACCTAAAAAGCACAGAGACATTATCCGAAATAACAAAAACAGAAATGGAATGAGAGACTTAACAACAGAAACTGAGGAAATTCAAAGAAACATCAGATTTTACTACAAAAGCCTATAGTCAACAAACCTGGAAAATCTAGATGAAAAGTGTGATTTTTAGATAGATACCACATACTAAAGGTAATCAAGATCAGGTAAACTTTCTAAACTGTCCCATCTCCCCTAAAGAAATAGAAGCATTCATTAAACTACCCCCAACCATAAAAAGCCCAGAGTCAGATGGTTTTATTGCAGAATTCTACCAAAATTTTAAATAAAATCTAATACCAATATTCCTCAAAGTATTCCACAAACTGAAACAGAAGGGACACTACCTAATTCAATATAAAAAGTTACAGGTACTCTGATATCAAGACCCCACAAAGACTCAACAAAGTAAATAAAGTTATGCCCAATTTTCCTTATGAATATTGATGCAAACTACTCAATACAATTCTGACAATCTGAATCCAAGAACATATTAAAACCATCATTCAGCAAGATCAAGTAGTCTTCATTACATGGGTGCAGGAATGGGTCAATATACAAAAATCCATCAACATAACCAATATATAAATAAAATCAGAAAAAAGTCACATGACATCAGCTGCTGGAAAAGCCTTTGACAAAATTCAATACCTCTTCATTTAGAAAAGGCTTGTCAAGATCATGAATTCATAACACATATTAAACAGTAAAAGAAATATACAGCAAACCGAGAGTCAACATGAAACTAAATGGAGAGATACTTGAAGCAAAACCACTGAAATTAGAGTATTTATTTAATATAGAACTTGGAAGTTCTAGCTAGTGCAATTAGACAACAAAAGAGATCAAAGGGATGAAAATTGTAAAGGAAGAAGTCACAGTATCACTGTTTGCAGATGATATGAAGTAAATGTAAGTGACCACCAACATTCTTCCAAGCTGATAAACAACTTCAGCAAAGTGGCTGGATATAAAATTAACTCAAACAAATCAGTAGCCTTCTTCTATACTTATGATAAACCAGCTGAGAAAGAAATTAGTGAGACAACACCCTTCACAATAGTCACAAATAAAGTAAAATATCTTGATGTAACTTTAACCAAGTGTCTTAGTCAAGGTGTCTATTCCTGCACAAACATCATGACCAAGATGCTATTCATCATGAAAGGAAGTCAGGACTGGAACTCAAGCAGGTCAAGGAGCAGGAACTGATGCAGAGGTCATGGAAGAATGCTGCTTACTGGCTTTCTTGCCTCTCCTGGCTTGTTCAGCTCTCTTTCTTATAGAGCCCAAGACTACCAGCCCATAGATGGTACCACCCACAAGGGGCTCTCTCCCCTTGATCACTAATTGAGAAAATGCCTTACTGCTGGATCTCATGGAGGCATTTCCTCAACTGAAACTCCTTTCTCTGTGATAACTTCAGCTTCTGTCAAATTGACAAACAAAACTAGCCAGTACACCAAGCATATAAAAGATCTGTATGACAAGAACTTCAAGTCCCTGAAGAATGAAACAGAAGAAGTCAGAAAATGGAAAGATCTCCCATGCTCCTAGATCAGTAGGATTAACATAGTGTAAATGGCCATCTTAACAAAAACAATTGACTGATTCAATGCAATCTTCATCAAAACATCCAAACAAACCTTCGTAGACATGGAAAGAGCAATCATGTGGAAAAACAAGAACATACAAAAGCCATATTATTTCTTAAGAATAAAAGACCTTCTGGGGGAATCACCATCCCTGACCTCAAGATGTAGTATGAAGCAATAGTGATAAAACCCACATTTTATTGGTACAGAGACAGACTGGTCAATCAATGAAATAGAATCAAAGAACCAGAAATAACCCCACATACCTATGGTCAATTGATTTTTGACAAAAAAGTCAAAACTATACAAAGGAAAAAAGAAAGCATCTTCAACAAACAGTGCTGGTCTAATTGGTCGTCTGTATGTAGAAGAATGCAAATTGATCTATTTTTATCACCTTGAACAAAGCTTAATTTCAAGTTGATCAAAGAATTCAACATAAAACAAAATATACTAAAATTAATGGAAAAGAAAGCTGGAAATAGCTGCAAATACATTGGCATGGGAAATTTTTCTGAACAGAACACCAATAGCTTAGGCTTTAATATCAACAACTGATAAATGGAACCCCACTGAAACTGAATAGCTTCATTAAGGCAAAGGACACTGTCAATAGGACAAAAAGGCAATCTACAAATTTGGAAACAATCTTCATTATCCCTATATCCAGTACAGGGCTAATATCCAAAATATATAAAGAACTTGAAAAGTCACACTCAACAAAACCAAATAACCCAATTAAAAATAGGTTGCAGAGCTAAACATCAAATTCACAATAGAGGGATATCAAATGGTCAAGAAGCATGTAAAGAAATGTTCAACATCCTTAGTCTAGTAATCAGGGAAATGCAAATAAAAACAACCTTGAGATACCACCTTATACCATTCAAATGGCTAAGACCAAATACTCAAGTGACAGCAAATGCTAGCAAGGGTGTGGAAAAAGAGGAACACTCATCTATTGCTGGTAGGATATGAAATTGTTATAACCACTCTGGAAATCAGTCTGGTGGTTCCTCAGAACACTGGAAATAGTTATTCCTGAAGAACCAGTTATGCTACTCCTGGCATATGCCCAAGAGATGCTCCACCATACCCGAAAGACACATGCTCCACTATGTTCATAGCTGCTCCTTGCATAATAGCCAGAAACTGGAAGAAACACAAATGAATTTAATTTATTAAATCATTTTTACAGTCCTCATTTTATTCCCCTCCCACTCCACCCTCTGACTGTTCCACATCCTATACCTCCTCCTCCATCTCCATGAGTGTGTCTTCATGCCCTCATCCCCCATCCCAACTCCATCAGATCTCCCCACTCCTAGGGACCTCTAGTATCTTGAGGGTTATGTGCATATTCTCTGATTGAGTCCAGACCCAGCAGCTCTCTGCTGTATGTGTCACTTCATAGGTGGTGTATGATACACCTCATATCAGCTGGTGTATGCTGTCTGGTTGGTAAACCAATGTCTTAGAGATCTCATAGGTCCAGGCTATTGGAGACTGCTGGTCCTCCTACAGGGTTACTCTCCTCTTTAGCTTCTTCCAACTTTTTCCTAATTTAACCATGGGGGTCAGTGGCTTCTATCCATTGGTTGGGTGCAAATATCTGCATCTGACTCTTTCAGCTGCTTGTTGGGTCTTTTGGAAGACATGATAGGCCCCTTTTTGTGAGCATACCATAGCTTCAGTAATAGTGTTCAACCATGGGGCCTCCCCTTGAGCTAGATCCCAATTTGGGTCTGTAGTTGAAGTGCCTTTTCCTCAGACTCTTCTCCATTTTTGTCCTTGCAGTTCTTTCAGACAGAAAAAATTATGTCAGAGTTTTTGATTGTGGGATGGCAACCCCATCTTTCACTTGATGCCCTGTCTTTCTGTTGGAGGTAGGCTCTACAAGTTCCCTCTCTCCACAGTAGAGTATTTCTTCTAATGTCTCTCCTTTTGATTCTTGAGAGTCTATTACTTCCCAAGTCTCTGGTATATTCTGGAGGGTTCTGCTACCTGCTACCTCCTGAGGTTGCCTGAGAAGCCCATGTGTCTCTTAACCAAAGAATGGATACAGAGAATCTGGTTCATTTATACAATGGAATACTATTCAGCTATTAAAAATGAGGACATCATGAATTTTGCAGACAAATGTATGGAACAGAAAATATCCTCAGTGAGGTAACCCAGACCCAAAAGGGTTTGCATGGTACTCACTAATAAATTTATATTAGCCAAAAAGTACAGAATATCCATGATACTGCCACAGACCATAAGAAGTTTAACAAGAAGGAAGGGCCAAGTGAGGATGCTTCAATACCACTTAGAGGGGAGATCAAAATAATCATGGAGGCAGAGGGAAGAAGGGACCTGAGTGGGGCAGCATAGGGAGGAAAGAAAAAAGAGGGGCAGGATCTGTTATGGTGGAGACAGGATATAAGCCCAGAAGGCCAGGAGAATTAATGGAAATATGTAGTGACCTGGGGTGAGAGACAGGGGGAACCTCTAGAAAGTCCTAGAGACCTGGGATATGAGACACTTCTAGGACTCAATGTGGGTGACCATAGCTGAGACAGTGGCAATATGGAACCTGAAGAGACCACCTCTGGTAGTCTCTATCGACAGAGCCCCCGATGGAAGGTTAGGGTTACCAACCCATTTTCAAATTTTTTGACCTAGAATTGTCCTGGTCTAAAAGAACGGTAGGTACAAAAGTATAGCAGAAACAGAAGCAATGACTGTCCAGTGACCCTCAAAACTTGAGATGCATCCCATGGGGGGACACTAATACTGGTGCTATGTTGTACTTGCAAACTGGAGCCTAGCATGGCTGTCCTTTGAGAGGCTCTACCAGCAACTGACTGAAAACAGAGGCAGGAACATCTACTGAACCATTGGACTGAGGTCACAGTCCTCTATGGAAAAGTTAAGGGAGTACTGAAGAAGCTGAAGGGTAGGTAACCCCATAGGAAGTCCAACAATATCAACTAATCTGGATGCCTGGAAACTCCCAAAGATTAAACCACTAACCAAAAAGAACCCTGGTACATATGTAGCAGAGGACTTTGTTATCTGGCCTCAGTGGGAGAGGATGAGCCTAATCCTGTAAAGACTTGATACCCCATGTAAAGCTGTGTATTGAGTATGTGGCACCCTCTCAGAAGCAAAGGGGAGGGATGAAGAGGGGAAAAAGGAATGAGGGCAACATTTGGGATGTAAATAAATAAAATAATGAATTAAAAAATGAGTTGCTGACATAAAAATTTGAAATGTCACATCAGTGTATTTTTCCTTTGATGAGTATGAACTGTCCTTCCCTGTTTTGATTAATTTTGGTTTGAAGTCTATTTTGTTAGATATTAATTAGAATGGCTACAGCAGCTTGCTTCTTATGTCCATTTGCTTGAAAAATATTTTTCAACATTTTACTCTAACGTAATATCTATCTTCGATGTTGATTTACGTTTCTGGTATGCAGCAGAAGAATAGGTTTTGCTTTTGTTATCTGTTCTGTTAGTATGTCTTTTTATTGGAGAGTTGAGTTAATTGGTATTAAAAGATATTAGTGACCGATGATTGCTAATTCTTGTTATTTTGTCATTGATGATAGTGATGGTAGCATGAGTTTTGTAAGTGATTGTGTGTGTGTGTGTGTGTGTGTGTGTGTGTGTGTAAGAGAGAGACAGAGAGAGAGAGAGAGAGAGAGAGAGAGAGAGAGAGAGAGAGAGAGAGTTAGTTTTGGTTTTGCTGGTGTGAGATTATTTATTTCCTATAGACTTGTGGGTATAGTTAACCTCCTTGTGTTGGAGCTTTCTTTCTAGTATCTTCTGTAGGGATTGATTTGTAGATAGATATATTTGAATTTGACTTCATCATGTTATATCTTCTTTTCTTAGTCTAGGATGATTGAAACTTTTACTAGGTATAGTAGTCCACAATGGTATCTTTGATCTTTTAAAGTCTTCAGGACATCCATTCAGGCCTTTTTGCTATGAGAATCCCCATTGAGAATTTAGGTGTAATTGTTAAGTGTGCTTTTATATGTTGTTTGCTCTTTTCCCCTTGCAAGATTTAATATTCTTTGTTCTGTATATTAATGTTTCAAATATTATTTGGCAAGGGGATTTTTCTTCTCTTCAATCTATTTAGTGTTCTTATGACTTTTGTACCTGTATAGGCATGTCCTTCTTTAGTTTAGGAAAATTTTCTTTTAGGTCTTGTTTTAGATATTTTCTGGATCTTTGAAAACAGATTATTATTCTCTTTTTTCTATTCCTATTATTCTTAGGTTTGGTCTTTTCATGGTATAGCAGATTTCTGAGTTGTTTTGTGTCAGGAATGTTTTAGATTTATTTTATTTTATTTGAGTTAAGTATGATAGCATTATCATGTCTTCAATGCTTGGAATTCTGTCATCGATTGTACTCTTTTGAAGATATTTGTGTCTGTAGTTCCCGATTGCTTATCTAGAATTTCTATTTCCAGGATTCCCTCAGTTTGTGTTTTCTTTATTGCTTCTATTTCCGTCTTGAACGGTTTTGTTTGTTTGTTTGTTTGTTTACCTCAAGTATTTAGGTGTTTTTACTTGGTTTCCTTAAAGGAATTTGTTCATTTCCTTCAATTGTTTCTCTCTCTCTCTCTCTGAATTTAAGGGATTAATTCATTTCTACTTTATGAACCTCTATCATCTTTACAAAGGTGGTTTAAAGCTGTGTGTGTGTGTGTGTGTGTGTGTGTATGTGTGTGGTGTGTGTACCTGACATGTGGTGAAATATCACAGCTTGCTGTGGTAAGACATCTGACTACTCTTGGGAACATATTGCACTGGCTGTTATTGATTGTGTTCTTACATTGGAGTCTATGCATTTGGGCTTGGAATGATTATAGGTCTAGGTGCTACTTTCTGACTTTGTCTCTTTTGGCTCGGTGTTCTGTTCTTTGCTTTATACTTCTTTGGTCTTCTTGTCTTTGTGACCTGGATTTATGGCAGCTGGTATCGCCTAAAGTTCATCAAGGAAGCTCTGTCTGAGTTAGCGGCTGAGACATGATGAGAAGAAGGGAAGGGGAATTGGGGATAGTTTGTGGGAGAAACTAAGAGACTAAAAGAGATAAGTAGGTGAGCCAACTAACAGGAGTTCTGGCAACTAATATCACCTCTGGTCTATCAGTGAGTTTCTGCCTGAGTTAGCCTACCTATTCTGACTAGTGTGGCTGCTCTTTCTATATTTTTAAATCATATTCTTTCTCTTCCCTATCACCTAGCCAAGAAAATTCCACATTCTTTTTCTTTCTTCAACTGGTGTGTTTATAAAAATGTAAAGAGATATATGTTCTATGGGTGTAAGTGGAGGTAGGTGAGTGGGAAGGGTGTGCCTCAGCAGGCACATGCAGAGGCATCCCTTCTCCCTGAGAGACCAGCAACAGGCAAAGATATAGTATAAAATAGTTTATTCAGGGCATGGGGAGGGGAGCTAAGAGGGTAATAGAGGCAGAGAAAGTAGAGAAGTAGAGGTCTGGAGGCCGGCCATGACCACGTGGGGGGGGGGGATGGTGAAAGGTAAGAGATAAGAGAGGAGGGGCAAACAGCCTCTTTTATAGTGGGCCAGGCCCACCTGGCTGTTGCCAGGCAACTGTGGGGAGGAGCATTCCTGGCTGTTGCCAGGTAACTGTGGGGGGGAGTTTAGACAGAATGCTAACATTCTCCCATTTTTGTTTAATTAAAAAGAAAAATTAGAAAGAGGCAATGGCAAAGCAGGAATAAGGTCATTGTAAATATCTGACCGCTTCATTCTGGCATTGGGGGCGACATATCTCTGGGAAGTCTAGAAGAATGTGTGTGTGGGATGTTTATCCACTAGTAGGAGAGTTGGCTGTTTCCTTGCTGTGCCTGCTCTGTTGAGCCATTTGAGGATAGGTCAGAAGGAACAGGTCCAGTAGAAGTGTCTGTGTCTGAGAAGAGATTTTGAACATCTGAAGGTTGCTTCTCTGGAGCTGTCCTGGGTGTAGTAAGCACCTGGACTTGACAGGATGTTGACACACACTATTATAGGTAGAGAAATAAAGTTAAGTACATTTGGGAGGAAGAAAATAATTTTCTTAAGATGTACATTTTAAACCCAGAGGAATCCCACCCTTTGCAATAGGTAATAAGTGGGAACTTTGGGCAGATGTACTTATCTGGATGGAGTCTATTGGGTCCATGAGAGGCAGATCTGAGTGGATTTTCTGTAGCTTATAAGTTTACAAAAGAGATAACAACATGAGTTAACAACATGAACAGTCTTTAAGATGAGCCTTTTGTGGAGCAGAAGGGACAAGATTAAAAAGTTGAAAAAGTTGGATCATATAGTGGAATGTTTTATTAGAGTCAGGCAAATTTATAGGAACTCAGATAACATTAGGGCAGTGGCATAGCAACAAGAAGAATTACGAAGCATTTAATTAATGGAAACTGAGTTTAGGTAAGGAGATAGCAGATTAATTACATCTGTGAAAGCTTCGCTGTCACTGCAGTCAGAAGTCTGAGAAATAAACAATAATCTAGCAGTTACATCATTTAAAAATGACAGAGTCCACTGGTCAGCAGTTCCCTGGTCTCTGTGGCAACTTCATGGTAAGTCTGGGTCAGTCTGGCTTTCAAGCGCAGAAGATGCAGGGTTTTTTCTCTGTGGAATGGATATATGGACATGAGAAGCAGCTTAGCTTACCTTGGTTTAGTCAAGCCCCTTGACCCAGGATATCCGGGTTTGTCCACTGTGTTTTCAGTGATTGTCGTATCACAATCTAGGCAATATCTTGTAACTGTGTCCCTATCTTCTAAGACCATCTACCATCCTGGGCCAACAGTTAGAAGACTTCAGGAATTCTGTCTGCCATAAACTTAAGAATTAACAAACTTCTGACAAGATTGAGAGCCATATAGATTGACTGGCTATAACTGAGTAAAATTTAATAGAAGTAGCAAAGAGACATATGGCTAGGACCAGAATAAGAAAGCTGACAGTCGTGGCATAGAAAGAGAGGGAGAGAGGGAGAAAGTTCCTCACGGTGGTGGAAGGTGGAAATGTGATCAGGGATCAGGGACTGGCCTGAGTATGAGAAGGCTGAGGGAACCCAGCAGAGAGCGAGGGGGAGGGGAGGCAACAGAGTCCCTGGCAGGGGGCAGAGACAGAAGGACAGCCAGACCCACCTTTCTCTCTGAGAACTGACAGCAGAACCAAAAAGCGGAGGGGGAAGGGCAGCGAATAGGGTCCACTGTAGGGGACACGATCAGACTTGCTTTTTTTTCTGGCAAACTAGCTGAACTACTGCTTTTAGTGAGCTGCAAATGGGGGACGGGGGGGAGTGAAGATATATGAAAGTTTAGGAGCAGAGGGGGAAGGGAAGCAAGTAGGGTCCCTGGCAGGGGCCACAGTCGGACTTGCTTTTCCCGCAAACTAGCTGAACCACTGGTTGCAGTGAGCTGCAAATGAGAGGGAGACAGGGAAGTCTGCACTGTGGGTCCTTAGCGAGAAAGTGCCAGTTTAGCGAGATGGAGAGAGATTTAGACCAAGACATCCCATTAAATAGGGACAAAGGCAGTGAAGACTGACCCCTGGGCAACACACGTGCGGGGTGGGGGCTTATGCTCAGAGGTGGTGCTCCTGAGAGAGCAGTTTTCCAGGCCTGGCCTGGAATTCGCAGCAGCAAGAAAGAAACTGTCTCAAAAGGAAAGAGGAATGCCTCACCCAAGGGAATAAGTGCTAAAACGAGGGTCAGTGAAAAAGACTGAATGTCTCCCATCCTCAAGGACTACACAGGGTAGCTCTGAACTCAAGAATGCTCTCCGGGGACCATGAGGACAGTCATTTTCTTAGGGCAGCACAGGAGTAGCTCTGAGCTCAAAAACTCTCCCCTGAGTTCATATGGACGGTTCTTCTGACCAGTGGGGTATGGGGGGGTTACCGGTTCTTTTGAGCTAGTGAGTTTGGATCTCTCACAGTGCCTGAGGTGGGATGCAAACCTGCAGAGTTTCTCATCCAAGTCACATGGCACCAATGATGTGTTTATAAAAAGAAATATATATATATATATATGAAGGGTGTGCCTCAGCAGGCCCATGCAGAGGAATCCCTTTCCCCTGAGGGACCAGCCACATGTGAAGATATATAGTACAGAATAGAGTTTATTCAGGGCATGGGGAGGAGAGCTAAGAGGGTAATAGAGGCAGAGAATGGCAGAGAAAGTAGAGAAGTAGAGGCGTGGAGGCCGGCCATGACCACGTGGAGAGAGGGGGGAGGGAATGGGGAAAGGTAAGAGATAAGAGAGAGGAGAGGGGCAAGCAGCCACTTTTATAGTGGGCCAGGCCCTCCTGGCTGTTGCCAGGTAACTGTGGGGAGGAGCATACTTGGCTGTTGCCAGGTAACTGTGGGGGGGAGTTTGGACAGAATGCTAACATCAATTAACTAAGCAAACAAGATAGAGCCCAGTTCATGTTTGCTGACTCCTGACATGGATCCAGCACTGGGGTATAGCTGATGTAACCAGTGTTACTCTGCTGAAGAAAACTGACTTTTCCTCTCCTAGTAGTTATCAGTTGCCAAAAGCAAGAAGAAAATACAGAGCTCATGGCACCAATCTAGACAAACTGCAATAAGTTAGGTCCCTGCCACTGCCTTGACCACAGTCTGACCTTGCTAGTGCCTGGGATTAGCAAACTCCTTGAATGTAGTGTCTGCTTTTCTGACTCTCATTAACAGTTACACTGATACCTTTTGTTATCTCTACTTTACCTGTAGTTCATTTTTTACCAGGTCCTGAGCCATCTCATCAGGTAATAGTATAATTGTTAATATCTTTGACTCTTCTAAAAAAAGTGTGGTTTTCTTTCTCTGATTTTTTTGAAACAACTTGCCATTTTGACTCAGTTGTCACTTCAGTCTTTTCCTTTCTTAGGTAAAGTTTACATTGCTGTGAAGAAATACCATGACCAAGGCAACTCCTATACAAAATAAAAACAAAAACACTTAATTGGTGGTAGCTTAGAATTCCAGAGGTTCAGTTAATATCATGATGGCAGGAAGCATGGCAGCATGCAGATAGAAACGGTGCTGGAGAAGGAGCTGAGAGTTCTACATCTTAATCTTAAGGCAGCCAGAAGGAGGTTCCCTTCTGCATTGGGTGGCACTTGAGCATAGAAGCTCAAAGCCCATTCCTGCAGTGATGCATATCCTCCAACAAGGCCACACCTCCTCGTAGTGTCATTGCCTGTGAACCAATCTTCCAAACACATACATCTATGGGGGGATGAGGAGCAAACCTATTCCAACCACAGCACTTTCTTAGAGTATTTGTACAAATAATGAAGAATGTATTAGTTATTTTGCTTTTTTCAGAATGATATACATGTGAAATGTTTTATTTAAAACAATAACATTTTTTAAATGAACTTAAGTAAATTAGCCCAGCCAAGAAATAGTGGATATAATGACATTGATCTTGTCAGGGACACGTTTGAATTAGATTATTTACAAAATTATCTTTTCTGAAAAAGTTAATAAGATTGAATCCTTTTACATTCATCTCTATTACACTCATTTTTAGTACGAGAGCCAGTAAGGCTCTCTTACTGGCACCTCTCATTCATAGTTGTAGTTTTACACACATGATTTACAAATTGATATTATTCACAGAAAATAATAAAACCTATGCCTGTGTACATGTGGTATTCAAATCACCAGGGAGGGAGAATCTTGCAAATTTTATACAGAAAATAAATGGAAGAGAATTAAAATTAAAAAAAGATACCTATATATTTCTCTAAAGTTTCCTTCCTTCCCTTCTTCCTTCTCTCCTCCTTCTCTTTCTCCTCCTCCTCCTCGTCTTCTTCTTCTTCTTCTTCTTCTTCTTCTTCTTCTTCTTCTTCTTCTTCTTCTTCTTCTTCTTCTTCTTCTTCTTCATCATTATCAATTCCACTGATGTCAGTGAACTCACCGGATACTTTAAAGCCAGGGTGGAGCTCCATCCCATCTCACTGCTTCATGATCTAAGCCTTTACCAATAGCAACTACTGAATTGCTACACTGGTAAATTCATGGTTCTTTACAGCTTTGACTTCAGTCTAGCATATGGAGCTGCTCAGTTTGTGTAGTTCATAAGCTGTAGCTTTACCATAATAATAACTGTTAACTTACAGATGAATTCACAGACATCACCATGCTGCAAAAAAAATCTGCCATATGATTTACACAAAAGGAAAAGTTGAAAGAATCTTAATTTATAGCATTGGCATCAAATATTACCCACTCCACTTCTTTGTTCCCATTTCAGTCTATTCTCCTCTCTTCCTCCCCTTTCCTCATGCTCTTTCCTGGACAGAAATTGATACATCTTACAGTGTGTATTGTTGTATAGATGGTTAGTTTGATGTAAAACCAAAATAATAATTGCACCAAACTAACAGATGCCAGAGATCCACTTCCACTTAGAGCTTTGTACAATGTTGGCCAAAGTTTATTTTACCTTTAGATAAATGTTTTAAAGACTGTATATTATAGAATGTTAAAGCCAATCTTGCCCCTTCCTTTTTCCTAGACTAATTGCCTTAAAGTTAGGTATAATTTGACAATATCACCAAATGTGTTTCCCATTGAAGTAATTGACCTGAAGACTTTAGTTCAGCAATGAGTTAAATAAAATCATACTATGAAGAAAAATTATTTTAAAGATATCATTTGATCACAACTGAGCATAGGGAGAACATAACTCTAGAAAAACAGTTAGGAGCACTGTCTGCTCTTACAGTTTTCCAAGTTTAATTCCCAATACCCAAATATAAGACCAGAACTGGTTTTTCAACTCCAGAGACCCAACTTTGCTGCACACATCTGACTTTTGAGAGCATTGTACACATGTGGCACACAGATATACATTCTGACAAATTATAACATAAAATAAATATTTAAAAATGACACATAATCTCACCATATTCCCAGTTAAAAATCACTAATTTCAAGAGTGCAGGATTATAAAGTTGTGAAAGTACCAAAAACATTCAAAGGATTGCAAAATATGATTTTGGTAACAAGAGAAATAAGCATGAATTTGGGAAGCATTCAATGACTAATCTTTCCCAACAGTATTAACCATATTCCTTCCTACTCCTCCATTTATAAGAGTGGACCTCTAGGCATACAACTCCAATTAAACCAAGTCCATGATGTCTTCAAGTTTTAGGTCTACAGAAACAGCCTCTAGAATAAATTTTATGCAAGCTATTAGATAGACTCAGATTTGAGTTTTTAACTCTTTCTGAATACTTAGGAATCCCCAGTTTTCTTTCTTGAAACGTCTTCCTTTTTAACATATCAAAATGTAACGTTTATTTTCCAGCCACCCAGAATTGGTCAATGGTACAGAGAAACGGAGAGTAAGGTATGCTCAACTCTAAGGGACATTCCTCACACCCCCTCTTCCAAGCTCAGAGAGCACTGCAGCAGATGAAGCAGGAAGACAATGAGTCTGAGGTGGTGGATGGTGGATGACAGTGTTACTCAGACAGAGCAGTTCAGTTGCAAGGCAGACTCATAGTGGCTGTAGCAGCATTAAGAGGAATTGCAGATTTGGGAGTCCATTCTTTTGTGCGTGTCATTATAACATGATCAACTTTTTGTCTTATTACTTCTAAGAAGTCCTAATACATGCAAATTGTAGGCAATTTATCACTTTCTATAGCCTTAATATTATAATCAGACTAATAAGATAAAAATAAACTGCCCATTTGTGTTTTGTTAGTATTTAATATGATAATATAAACAATGTGTTAGTCACATGGAATTTAGTATCCATTAGATCAAGATAGCATTAAATTTATATTACTATCTGAAATATATATAATTTGACATTTTCCCTACTCCAAAATTTGATGAATTTTAAGCTACTTCGTAATGTCTTATCTTTTATTTACTATTTTGATTTTTATTATACCTGTGTGTGCTCTAAATATCATCACAAGACTTTTACTAAACTGCATAGATGATGTTTCATAGTGACAACAGTGCATAGAGAAAATAATGTTTGTGCTGCTAGGTCACTTTAACATCTGGTAAAAATCACTATTTTAATTAATACATTATTACTTCAGCAGAAGAAATTCATTTGATCCCACTTACTCTATTTTAATAGGAGTAAGTCTTTATCCATTCAGACTGATCTTTTACTACAAGCTTTCAGTGATTTGTGTGTAAGTTAACTGAACATGAGATACATTTTGAAATCTCACTGAGAATCAACTTGCATTCATTTATCTGATGATGTGTATTACATTCCTAATTAACACTTCTAGAAGTAAGATGGCTTTACCTTCTTTTCAGATGAATAAGGCTGATTAGGGGAGAGATGCCTTCAAGGATTTTATCTTGGTGGGAATGCATTTGCTTAGCTTTCCTTGGTAAGTAACATCAATAAGTAGGCATACTTTCAAAGTACTAATTTATTAAGATTGCATTTTCTCCCAGGGGAATAATTTTTTAAATAAATACTTTGATTAAAAATCTTTTTTCTTGCAGTGTTAGCAGAGTGTTGTCATGAATTTGGCTCTACTAATAACAATGGTAATTACAATCTTGGCATCAGATTGTCAGCTTTTAGAGGAACACTTCAACTTTTAAGTCCAAATATAAAATGAAAAATATTGTTTTTAATTAATTAATTAATCAATTAATTAATGTGCTTTACATCTTGATCACAGCTTCTCCTCCCTCCTCTCCTCCCAGTCCCTCCTTCTCACTGCCCCTCCCACACACTTACTGGTCTCCTCAGAAAAGGGGAATCTTCATGTATATCAACCACTTTGGCATATCAAATTGCAGTAGGACCAGGCACATCTTTTTCTATTGTGGCTTGACAAGGCAACCCAGTTAGGAAAAAGGGATTCAAAGGCAGGCATCTATGTCAAAGGCAGCTCCTGCTCCAGTCATTACGGATGCCATGTGAAGATCATGCTGCACATATGTTACATATATGCCTAGGTCCTAGGTCCATCTTATGCATGGTGTTTATGTTGGTTCAGATGCTGTGAGGTTAGATGAATCTGTATTTTGTTTGCAGTGTCCTTGGTCTCTCTGGCTCCTAAAATCCACTCCTCCCTCTGCTCCACAAGATTCCCTGAGTCTGCCTACTGTTTGCCTGTGGGTTGCTGTATCTGTTTCCATCAGCTGCAGAGTGAAGCCTCTCAGATGACAATTATGCTCCTGTCTGCAAGTATAGAGCTATTAGTTTGCAAAAAGTGATACTTGAACTATTTTCCTTCTATTTGTATCCATCTGATCTCCTTCAGTTAGTTGTCTTATTGCTCTAGTTAGAACTCCTAGTCCAATACTGAAAAGATATAGAGAGAGTGAGAAACTGTCTTGTCCCTAATTTTAGTGGAATTGCTTTAAAATTCTTCCCATTTAATTTGATGTTGGGAATTAGCTTGCTGTCTATTGCCTTTATTTTGTCTAGGTATATGCCTTATATCCCTGATCTCTACAAGATTTTTGTCATTGTGGACCATTGGATTTTGTCAAAGGCTTTTTCAGAATCTAAGGAGATGATCACATGTTGTTGTTTATTTTTTCAGTTTGTTTATATGTTGGATTACATTGATGAATTTTAGTTTACTGAACCATCTTTGAGGCCAATTTGATAATGGTGGATGATGTTTTTGATGTGTTCTTGAATTCAGTTTGTGAGTATTTTATTGACTATTTTTATATCAAAGATCATAGGGGAAATAAATCTGAAATTCTCTTTCTTTGCTGAGACTCTGTATAGTTTAGGTATCAGGGTGACTGGGCCTCATGCAATCAGTTTGGGAATGTTCTTTCTGTTTCTATTTTGTGGAATAGTTTGAGCTAATGTTCTTATTATCTCCTCTTTGAAAGTCTCATTGAACTGTGTGGTAAATCATCTGATTCTGGGCTTTTCTTAGTTGGAAGACTATTAATGACTGCTTCTGCTTCCTTATGAGCTATAGGTCTATTTTAAATTGTTTACCTGATGTCAATTTAACTTTGGTAAGAGGTATCTGTCAAGATCCCTTCTTTCATTTAGAATTTCCAATTTTGTGGCATACAGGGGTATTTTTTTGTTTGTTTTGTTTTGTTTGTTTGTTTAGTAAGATCTAATGAAGTTGTTTGTTGTCTGTTGTTATGTCTCCCTTTTGATTTCTGATTTGGTTAATTTGGATATTCTCTTCTGGTGTTTTAGTTAGTTTGGCTACAGGTTTGTCTATCTTGTAGACTTTATCAGAGAACCAACTCTTGGTTTTGTTGATTCTTTATATTATTCTCTTTGATTCTAAGTTATTGATTTCATCCCTGCTTATGTTTTTTTCCTGCCATCAATTTCTATTGGGTGTGTCCCCCTCCTCCTCCTCCTCCTCCTCCTCCTCCTCCTCCTCCTCCTCCTCCTCTTCTTCTTCTTCTTCTTCTCTAGAGCTTTTAAATTGCTAGTATGAGAAGTCTCCAATTCATTTACAAAGGCATCTAGTGCTATGCAATTTCCTCTTACCACTGCTTTCATAGTGTGCCATAAGTTTGAGTATATGTAACTCTGTGTTATTCAAATTTTGGAAAGTCTTTAATTTATTTCTTCCCTGACCCAGTGATTATTGAGTTTTATTCAAGATTTCTGTAATTAAAGAAAAACAACATAAATATATAAATAAAAATAGGAAGATATATGTATATACATTTGGGTATAGAGGGAAGTAAACGAGGATTCTGTGGGGTGTGTTCAGAAGTCATAGATGACCATGTTTCATTCAAATAAAACTCACAGATGTCAGTCATCATGACTGGCTGATAATTAATGTGTGAGGGTTCCGGCCACTGAGCAGGGTAGCATTACTAGGGAGCAGGCCTTGGGGTGTAACAGACAACAAACTGAATGAGCCAGGGAAAGCAAATAGTCAACTAAATTAAAATAAAATAGAGTAAAATAGGACACAGCAAACAAACAAATAGGAAAAAACTATCTAAATGCACAAGAAACCCACACAGAGACATGGATATTTGCATAAATAGAAATCTGATAAAACACAAAATCAGAAAATGTTATATATAAACAAACACCTGTAATATAAAGAAAATGTTTTAAAGAAAGCATTATGATACAACAAAAACTCCAAAATGCCATTGAGTTTACTTGTGCTGGCCATGTACTGCTGGGCATGGGGCCTACACTTAAGTGTGGTTTGAACAGACAGTCACGCTCCACGGGGGAAATTATTTTTTCCTTTGTAAGTTGTTGTCAATTGAAGATAGCTTTTGGATTAGAAATGGGGGCTTCCTACTCTTTGTCATTTGTCTATGGAAGGTAAAATGATTTTTGTGAGTTATTCTTGTTATCCAGCTACTTTGCTGAAAGTGTTTATCCGCTGTAGAAGTTCCATGGTGAAATTTATAGGGTCATTTGTATATACTCTCATAATGCTGGCAAATAAAGATACTTTAATTTCTTCCTTTCTAATTTGTATCCTCTTGATCTCCTGAAGTTCTTTTATTGCTCTAGCTAAAACGTCAGGTACTATATTGAGTAGTTATGAAGAGGGTGGACAACCTTGTCTTGCACCTGATTTTAGTTTAATTGCTGTGTGTTTCTTTATTGCATGTAGTTTTAAAATGGTACTGCCTTTGCCTGGTATGAGACTGCACTCTGGCCCTTCCAGGCTTCCCTTTTGGTTTACCCATCTTAGCCCTAGGATTGGTGGCAATAAGCCCTAACTGACTTCTCTTTCTACCTGACTTTGTGCAGGGAGTGGTGGAGCTACCAGCCCACTCCAGAGACCCTTGAATCTGAGGATAAAAGACACACACACAGCTCTTATTTCTTTACAACTTGATTACTATGCACAATTGTTGGGTGCAAAATTCTTTGGCCTGGAAAAGCATGCCTTTACCAATTTATTATCTCCCTTTCTCCTCCTGCCTGAAACTTGTTTAAGCTAGCCTTGTTTTACCTATGCTTGTTTCACCTAGCTGCTGCCAAACATCCTTGGTCGCCCACAGACTGTAGCTCCTCCCTACCACTAACCAGGCTTCCAATGCACGTCAGAATAGGCCCTCTCCTTCCTTCTGTGTTTGCCTTTTCCTCCTGAGACACAGAAGTCCCAACTATACCTTCAGCCCAGCAATTGCTCCCAGGCAGTCTTTATTGATAAGTCAAGAAACAATTAGTGAACAGGGATAGCATCAGAACCTCCCCTTACATTTCTCTACATTGAAATTGATGTTGGTTTTAGTTTTGTTGTAGATTCTCTTTATTCTGTCAAAGTATGTTGTTGGGTTAGTGGTGGTGAGGTCCCACAACCACCCCAGGGCTCCGGCTTCTGGGGGAGGCAAGGCGTGGGAAGTTTGAGCACACTCACCCCATGGCACTGCTGAACAAGTAGGAGTGGAGGAGCATGGCCCATGGTCCAGAGGACTTCACGAGCAGACTCCATCTGGTTCTCAGGCTTTTGGGCATCCCAGGCACCACTGGATGCCACAAAAGACCTGAGAATGGAGTGGAGACCTGCAGGCTGGATCTAACCCAAGATCAAGGGGCAAAAGGCAGGGAGGAGCTCTGCTGGGTCTTGCCAGGGACTGAGTCTTTGGCTTGTCACTGACTAGCTGACTTGGTTTGGTAGAGACCATGGCTGAGATCACTGAGAGGCTTTCTGTGGGAGACTAAACTTTGATCTTTAGACGAAAGCCTGTTCCATTGTTCCCCATGGCAGATCCTGATGAAGGCAGACAGTCCGTGGTTTTAGGGCATTTATTGTCATGGCAGAAAGTAGTAATGAGTGAAACCATACCCCACAACCTCAGGGTAGGCCTGAGATTAAAATATCTTTTACAGAAAGGAGTGACTGGGAAGAGAAGCTTATTTCCTACTCCTCTAGGTGACTCATTAAAATGGGAATGTCTTGAGGCTACCTGACAACACTTCTACCTGTGGAGGAGTTGAGAGTTGCCCTTACATGGCTGATGGTCACAGACCTACAGAGAGCTGCAGCCTTGTGTCAGGAGCCTGGGGCCCAGGAACATGGCCAACCATAAACAGTCCCTTGTATTCTTGTCCCCTACTAGGGACCCCCTACTGGGGCTCCAGGGTTTTAAAACTTAGCTCTACCAGAAACCAGGCTGCCTTTCAAGATCCTACAGTATATACCTTGTATCCCTAAACACTCCAGGCCTTTTATCATGAAGTGTCTGCCCCTTATATCCCTACTCACTTTAGGACTTTTATCATGAAGGGGTGTTGAATTGTTCTGAAGACCTATTTTGCATCTAATGAGATAATCATGTCGGTTTGTGTGTGTGCGTGTGTGTGTGTGTGTGTTTTGTTTTTTGTTTTTTGTTTAGTCTTTCAGTATGATGTTTATAGATTTATATTTGTTGAACCATCATGTGTCTCTGGGACAAAGACTGCTTTATTACAATGGATGATGTTTGATGCAGTTTTGCATTCAGTTTGCAAATATCTTGAGGTTTTTTTTCACCTATCTTTATAAGTGAAATTGGTCTGTAATTTTCTTTTGTTCTTGGATGTTTATGTGGTTTAGGTATCCTGGTAATTGTGCTCATGTTTAAAAAAAAAAAAAGAATTAGGCAATGTTCCTTTTACTTCTATTTTGTGGAATAATTTGAGTAGTATTGCAGTTAAATCGTCACTGAAAATCTGGTAGAAATCTGCATTAAAACCATCTGGCCCTGGGCTCTTTTTAGTTGGAAAGATTTTAATGACTACTTCTATATTGCTGGGGCTTATAGGTCTGTTTAAGTTGCTTATCTGATCTTGATTTAACTTTGGTAGGTGTTATATATTTAGAAAATTACACTTTTCTTTTAAGTTTTCCAATTTGGTGAGGTATAGGTTTTTAAAGTATATCTTTAAAATTTTCTGGTTTTCTTCCATGTCTGTTGTTATGTTCCAATTTTCATTTCTAATTTTGTTAATGTAGATAATCTCTCTCTGCCTTTTAGGTAATTTGGCTAAGGGTTAATCAATCATAACGATTTTTTCAAAGAAACAACCCTGTTCAAGTGATTCTTATTATTTTTGTTTATTTTTAGTTGTTGATTTCAACTCTGATTTTGATTATTTATTACCATTTATTCCTTTAGAGTAGTATTTTTATCATTTTGAAAGTTCTAGAGCCTTCTGGTGTGCTGTTAAGTTACGAATTTGAGATCTCTGCAGTTGTTTAGTAGCACATAGTTTTAATAGAATGTGCCTTCATTGTGTCCCATAGATTTAGGCATGTTGTGATATTTTCAGTTTTAATCAGTTCAAAAAGTTTTTAACATCTTTCTTAATTTCTGTTTTGTCCCATCTTTTTTCATACAGTAATGTGTTCTGTTTCACTGAATTTAAAACTGTTTTTTCTTGCTGCTGTTGATGTAGGCAACTTTGGTGGTCAGGTAGGATACATGACGTTTTTTCTTTTTTCTTTTTTAATTTTCTTGTGTCTTTTAAGATTTGCTTTTTGTCCTAATATTTATTTGTATTGGGATGGAATGTTCTATAAATATCTGTTAGCTCAATTTGATTTGTGACACTTAGCACCTGCATTTCTGTGTTTGGTTTTTGTCTGAATTACCTATCCATTGGTAAGAATGAGGTATTGAAGTCTCCCTCTATCACTTCATGAGGATCAATATGAGATTTTAGATGTAGTAATGTTTCTCTTATTAACGTTAGTGCCTTTGTTTCTGTGAATAAATGTTGAGAATGGCAATATCCTCTTGTTAGATTTTTCCTCTGATGAGTATGTTATGTTCTTCTCTACCACTTCTCTTTAGTTTTGAGTTGAAGTCCATTTGGTCACATATTAAAATGGCTGCACCAGCTTGCTTCTTAGTCCATTTGATTGGAATATCTTCTTTCACCTTTTTTACCCTGAGGTGATGTTTGCTCTTGATGTCAAAGTGTTGTTGTCCCTTTTAGAGGAGAAGGATAGATTGCCAGGTGTGGCCACAGGGATCCCAGAGAGAACTTGTTTCTAGATATTGAGTGGGGGCTAACAGGATGGAATGGGAATAGGCAAGAATGGAAGTTGTTTGAGGGAGTCCACAGGATTAAGGAGAAATAGTTCTGCCTTAAGCTTTAGTGGAGGTTCCAGGGAGTGGAGGCCGAGAGAGGGTAGGCCTTTGGGAGTGATTTCTGTTACAGTACTGGAGATGAGAAGGACAAATTGAAATGGAGGTCAAGAAGGAGAGTTGATGATTACATACCTGATCAAAGCTGGTGTATTCAGTGGCTTCCTAGGTGGAGAATAGTTCCAGGTATTTGTGGATGACACAAGAAAATGGGGTGAGGGAGAGAATGTGGGTTCTCTGTGAAGTGCTTCATAGAACCCAGGGAATCAGATTTCACATTTACATTACTTTTAAACAGGTTTATGTCTCAGTGTGTGTTTGTACATAGATGTAGCATAGGTACCCGCAGAGGCTAGAGGACATTGATTGCCCTAAAGCAGAAATTATAGAATGATGCAAGCATCCCAATTGGAGTGCTGCTAGGAACCAAACATAAATCGCATGGAAGAGATCTAAGGATTCTTAACCACTCAGTCAACTCTCTAACCATCAGTAATGTTTCTTGAATCACATAATATAATCATGAAAATTGTTGATAGTTTTTTATGTGTATTCCATTTTTTGTAAAAATTTCTGTTTTACATTTGTATTTCCTTTGCTACCATGTTTAAAACATTAGTGTTTTGTTAAAATAAAATATGTTTCAATGCAAAGCAATGCATATCTTGATCATCTTTCTTCTTTTTAAGGGGGGGTTCATTTAAGATTTTATTAAAACTTTTGTTATAGTTAATCCCTCTCCCCAACTTGACCTTTTTCTCCCTTTAAGGGAGTGGGGAGGCTTAACCCTTTTGAACACAGTATTCTCTCTCCATTTTCTTTTCTTTTTTAAAAATTATTTTATTTATTTAAATTTCAAATGTTGTCCCCCTTCCTAGAACCACCTCCAAAAACACCTCACCCCATCCTCCTTTCCTTTAGCCTCTATGAGGGTGCTCCCACCCACCCACTCCCACCTTACCTCTGAATCATCTTTGAGAAATAGGAATGCTCCACAGCATCATTGAGCTGCTAATACTTAGTTTGTAGCTTTGAATTCTTCTAACATCTGCAATCACAATACAACACTAAATTACTTTTTTCTTAAAGAGTCATTTAAAGGGCCTGATGGGTGTCATACTTGTAGATCACATACAAATTCAAAAGTATCTTGATTAGCATAGATTTAGCCCTTTTGCTCAGTTATATAATATAATGCATCAGAGAACTGACAAATTTTGATTCGCATTTAGAGAAAACTTGACCTTTGAGGAGGGGAAATGAATATTCCTTTTAAATAAGTGAAAAAAAGTCAGAGGATTAATACTAATCGTGAGGAATAGATGAAAATGAATATCAAAAGTTGGCCTAGATTGTTCTACACAGTGCAAAGCCTGGCTTCATTCTGTAATGACTGCACAGACACTGTGCACCTTTGCTGTGGTTACCAACTCCATTCTGAACACTTGCTTGAGGATTTGGTGCTTTTTTGTATCTGGAACATCCAATTAGATTATTTTCAACACTGCATATAGTGTAGTTATTGTTACTCATTTGGGTTTGATTTGAAGTATGCAATCACATCAGTTCTTGTTGCCTTGCTGTATTTTCTTACTATGTAGCTTCTACTTGCTAAGCATCACACTTAGAGTTTTATGGGTGTTAGTCATAAAAAGAAACAAGTAAACAGAAAGGTAAATATTTAAACAGGTGCTGATGTCTGCACTCAGACCTTTACATCCTATATCTAGAAGCTACTTTACCTTCACACACTTTTTTTATTGTTTCAGATTTTTCTATTGTCTTTATGTACTGTTCTTTTTCTTCTGAGAGAAGAGTTAACACAAATAAGCCAGAAAAACTTTGTAAAGTCTGATCTTAACAACAAAATTTATAAGACGAACTCTGGAAGTAAGGCCTTTAGTTTTGATTTCCTGCAAAGGCTGACTAGCTAGACATTAGAGTCAGGAGAGCTTTGCTCTCCATATGCTAAATGATGGGAGGCAAATTATTAGAGCTCTATAAAGTCATTATGAGGTATGAGGATTAGTCAACATAATCCTGAATTTTATGTTTTACATTGTGAATTTGCACCAATACTGGATTACATAACACCCATTTATTTTTTTAAAAAAGTAAGTAAGAAAATAAGTAAAATTGCAGAGATACCCACTTTTTTGATCAAATGATTTTTGCTAAAGTCCCAAGACAAGTTATTCAGGGAGTTTATAATCCTGTTTAACAAACTGAGCTGGAAGTGAATATGTACATGGCTTGCCAAGTAGAAACATAACTTAAACTGTATTACAATTCTGGAGTTAAAAATGAGAATCTCTGATTTTAAAAGAAAGCATATACATGCATCCTCATGATAGCATCAGCCAATTCTTATGCAGAAATGTGTTTATTGTTGCTACTGTTGTTTGGGGTGGGGGGGTGGAACTGTGGAGCTTCTAGACAGGGTTTCTTTGTGAAGCCCTTGGCTGTCTTGGAACTTTGTCTGTGTACCAGGCTAGCCTGGAACTCAGAGATCTACTTCCTCTACCTCTGGAGTGCTAGGACTAAAGGCCCACACTACTGCCCAGATAAATCAGAATAGTTTTAAAGAATAAATAATGGCTGCAGGAAAACTTCACATTGGCTCACATAAACCTAGGGCATCAGGCAAGCTAGGCCTGCATTACCTGCCCTGGGGCATCAGGCAAGCTAGCAGGCATTACCAGCCCCTCTCAGTTTTGAAGCAACATCTCTCTGGTTTGCCAGAGTAACTTCAATTTTGTGACCCTCCTACCTCAGCCTTTCATGTAGTAAAGATTAGACAAATTACCACCATGACTAGTTATATAAATCAAATATTATTTTGCAGCTTTCTATTTGATTTAATTAACATACAAAGTGATAGTTTTGGTCTGTCATTTCCATGCATACTGTGTTTTGAATTATCAATTTCCCTCACTCTTCCTCTCATCCGCTCATTTGCTTGCTCACTTCCATAAGCAATGGTAGATTTTATATTTTCAGGACACGTATGTTCCATTTAATACTCCCTATTCCTTTCTGAAGTCTCATTTCTCCTTGCATGGTCTCCTCTCTTATTTCAAAAAACATACCTGCATTCACAATCACAAAAGCACATGCATGTAAACATACAAACTAAGGTTTGAATATGAGCTAGAAAAAATTATATTTGTGTATATGAGCCTTGGTATCTCTACTTAATGTAATAATTGTCACATCCATTCATTTTCCTGATAATGACCATATAAAATATGTTTAAGCATTTTTCTGGATCTTGTAATAAAAATATAAAAATGTAAACTTAAAATGTATTTATTTAGTGAAATCCATGGGTCAATGTTAACCAATTTTGTGGTCTGGTATTCTTTTTAATTATGCATTTTGTCTACTTGGGGATGTAATAGAGTGATTACCACCCACCTTGTCAACAATCAATAAATATCTTTGTAAAAACATTTATAGAGTATGTGGATGAATTATTAAATTTGAAATTTGAGATTCATATGTTTCTATTCTGTATCACATCTTGCATCTCTGAAAAAGACCTCAAATGACTTTTTCCTTGCTTACTTTGATATAATTTGAATCCAGAACAGAATTTGTATTGATAAATATTAGACCCATGAGATTGTGGATTTTTAAAATATATTCTGTATTATTCCCTTCTGTGTATTTAGGGGCTCTACAGTAGCACAAAGAATTGCCTTTCTAACGCACTTTACTCCAGTTCTCCACTTCTATATGTTCCCAGAAAAGTGGTCATCATGTCATGACCTGTACAGGTCAGGAGATATCTGTCAATCAATTTGTCAGGCTATTTCTCAGTAAAGAAGATCTGCTAACACAAAAATTACTGTAAATGTGTTCTAAGCATTTAGGCATTGATATGTATGCATGCCTATCCTCTCTTCCCCACAATTATCAGACTGACTTCTGCATTTCAGTTGGATAACAGAGCTTCCTCTATTTCCCCTTTCTGTCCCAGCTTTCTCTGTACATAATGAAACTTTATTATATTCCTAATGACTAATTTTCACTGCTAAAGTAAATTAAATAAAATAATGTCTTTATTGTCATAGAAGTAGGACATTTTGCTTAAATCACAAACAAGTTTCTGTACCCACTGACTTCCTGAGAGTGCCATTTAGAAAGGGGCTTCACTGACTTCTACATTCCTTGACTAAATTTTGAGAATGATATTGATAAGAGACAGAAAGATGGAGTTGAACAAAGAGAAGATAAAAGAACCATGCATGATTTAAACTATCTAAATAATATAATCTATCATCTGAAATCATGTCTCTCCAATGTTATTTATAAAATGATGTTTTATACATGTACACAGACTTTACATGTTTTTCAAGTCATATAGTATTGCAAGCATTATCAACCCTCAATTACCATCATGAGTCTTTCCTCTTCTTAAGATGAATGTCTCAGGTACTTTGTATATAATAACAACAGCTAACCAACTAAAAGTGAGAGGAAAATATTACTATACATATTGTGATGCAAAGTCTTTTAAATTCAAACTCCATTTTAGAGAACCTCACCTAAGTCTGAACTCAGGTAAACTAACAGGCTGGTAACTAGCATTAGTTTCCAAGTTGCCCCCCAACAAAACCTGAGCCTAACTCGTCTCTAGGCTAATCCCCAACAAGACCAGTATCTCCAGGTTATTCCCCCAACAAAACTGTACCCCAGGTTACAAGCCCATCCCTTGCCTAAAGACCACCAATGCAGAGGGGAGCAGAAGTTAAGTTTATGGTATGACTTCCAACAACAGCCAATTACTTTAAAGACCACAGCAGCTTTCTAATTAGATGCTTGCACATGAATTCCCTGCTTGCTGCTTAATATAAAGCCTTGCCCTATAGAAATTTGGGGCTCCCCCACCACCAAAACTGTCTTGTGTGATGGAAGTGCATTGGGGTGGGGTCGAGCTAGCTTGAATAGAATAAAGATCCTGCTGTGGGTTACATCAGATTGGCTTCTGTATGTGTTTTAGAGGATCACTATCATTTCCCTGGTACTACAGTGGAAATCTAATCAGTGCTTGGCAAAAAATATAAAATAAAATAAAAAGTTTATCTTTGTTGAACACAATCTCAGTGTAGAACACTGAAACATTTATTTTCTCCTTAAATTGAGTTAACTCATTCTTTATTCTTCTAAGACTCAGTTTCCTCTGCCTTTGGCTAATCTCAATCTAATGTGTATATTAGTATCCAATGTGAAACACATTACTTAGTAATGCTTCCTATCAACATTCAGGACTTCTCTTTCCAAAATGGCTTATCTCTTTCAGACAAGGCAACTGGAGTGAGATTCTGTGATCTGTCTGAATCCAGAATGTTCCTAGAAAAGGCTTAGTCATTACAGGCAATCTTAAGGTAAATAGAGTAAAGAACTATAGATATGTTAGAATAAAATTTTTGGTCTGGAATCTATTCAGAATGAACAAGTATGTTGTAGCCTTTTCCTTCTAGAGGTTTTTTTTTTTTTTTTTTTTTCCGTTTGTTTTAAATTTTAGTATAAGCACTTGATCACTGTTGCTGAAAATGTTGAGAACTTGGTCCCAGCTAATTAGGTGCAAAGGCATCAGGGAAAGAGCAAATATGGGAAAATGATAAAAAATGGTGAAATCTTCTGAACTCATCAATCCGGAGGGACTGCAAGACAGTACAATTAAAATCCTATAAAATTCATGTGAATAAGATAGAATATTAATACAAACACATGAGTAGTTAGATGCATGAAAGAACATAATGAAATGTAAAATATAATGGAAGTGGCAAATAGAAAAATCCTATCAGGACAGTGACAATTTATATCCAGGACCACAAGCAATTGCATTTATTTTTTGTGGAACTTATGGAAGAGGCCTCTTTATGAGAAGGCAAAACCATTTCTCTTTACTAAACGGAATTCATCCAGTAGTGAGTAGTCAACTCCATTAAAACAGCCATCTTTCCAGAGCTAGCAGTTTGGTGTTAAAATAAAAAGTTTGATAGAAGTGTTAATTTATATGATGGTTATATCTTCCATTCAAAATATCTTATAGGCGGTGATCTACCTATTGAATTATCATGCATATTACAATGGTGGTGCTATTAAAGATAGAAGAGAAAGAGTGTGTGAAAAGCTGAGAGAAGGAAGAGAGAAGTCAGAGAGGAGGAGGTGCAGAAGACTGTGACTTAGAATTGAAGTGACAGATAGGATATTAAGATTAATAGATTATATCCCTTCAGTTTTTCATTCATTCCAGATATGTGAGCCACACAATTAAGTAGAAAATGAATTTTGTTAGGTCCTTCAGACTACAGAAAGCAGATACGGGCCTTGTTCTTGATAAGGAGGGCATATAAAATATTTTACAATTTAATATTAGTATATATTAGTTACTTTTGTAATTTCTATGCTAAATTATAGAGTAGAAGCAACCCAAGAGAGGTTTAAAAATTTTAAGGCTTTATTTATTTTATAATTCATATATATATATATATATATATATATATATATATATGAATATTTTGTTTGCATGTATGACTATGCACTACATCCATGCCTCCTATTCAGGGGGCCAGAACTGGAATTACAGATGTTTGTGAGGCATGATATAGATGCTGCAACCTAGACTTGGCTCCTCTGGAAGAGAACCCTGTGTTCTTAACATCTGGGCCATGTCTTCAGCCTCTAAAAAAAAGATTCATTATGACTAGATGCAGTCCATCACAATGGGAAGGTATGGCACAGGGAATGCAAAGTGGTGGTCATATTGAGTTTACATCAGGAAGCAGAGAGTAATGAATGCTAATGCTCACTTACTTTCATTTATTACAGGACTACACACAACTCACAGGATGATGCTACCCACACTCAGTGTTGGTTTCTTCTTCTCAGATAAACCTCTATAAAGATATCCTCTTAAAACCACCCAGAGATACATCTCTTAGGAAATTCCAAATCTAGTCAACTCAACAATAAAGATTAAATGTCAGAGTTATGTTATAAATATGTTAAAAGTATTGTATGTAAATAAAAGAAGAACAGCTAGTAGACTTAGAATTATATAAACCTCAATGAACATCAGAGGAGATTCTTCAAAATTGGTAGAGTGTTATAAATTTATAACCAGTTGACAGGGAGTGAACATCAGAAAAAAAATAGAGAGAGGAAGAGAGTCTGGAGGATGGATGGAGATATACACAAGAAGTAGATGAATGGACATTCAATTTGAGGTGTTTATGAGATGGTACATGGAAGAGGTGCCTTTAGGGAAATCAGCTGTTAAGGGTCATCTGGGTGCTTTTACTGCCTCTCTGAGCTAGTAGGTTTTCACCATAGCATCTGGCTCCAAAGTCTTCCTTGGTAAGATTGAATAGTTGAGATTTTGTTTACAATAACAGACCAACAAGCAGAAACAAGTTCTCTCCAAAATTTCCCTCTTCTGTCAGGCTGTCTACTTGTCTCTGTGACAGAGAAAGGATAAATAAAGCACAACAGACCATGAAAACAAAGACACTACAATGCTTGAGAATAGCTAAGAAATAAACCATTTCTAGTAGACGTTATACATGACAAGGGAAATCATTAAAGTTTGATTCTGCCTAATCCCACCCACTTTTCCTTGATTTTGTAAGTATCGTTAAAGCTTTAGTTGAAATGTAAACTTTCCTTTCCTAGATATTTTCATGGTCATTGGGTTGTGGTTAAAAATAAGGTAAAATTTCAAATGATAACATATACAGTGTTAACTTAAAACAGGTAACCAAAGGGTCAAAAATCTTTATGTAAGTAATCTTCATTTGCTGTAACATATTACGTATATAATTTGGAGTTGACTCTTATTTAGGAAAATAGTTGCTTTTGTAAGATGGTTTGTATTCTTTTATTTGGCTTAGACACAGGAGCAATGCCAGGCCTCTAAGATATGTTGATTAAGGATTTATTTTTGTATAATGAAAGTTTTTCCAAAAAAGTTAAACTGTAATAGATGAGAAGAAAAACATAAAGTTTATGGTAAATCAGTCTTAACAAATATTTGTTTGATGATTTAAGCTTATAAATTCCTAAGGTTAATGATCTATTCAAGTTAACTAAAACTGATTTAAGATGTAATTACTATGTCTTTGCTAACTTTGAGAAGATTTGGCCATTTGGAAAAAAAAATGAATCATATAAAAAAAACTGTAATTTTTTGTAAAAGTACAGTATAAAAGGTCTAAAAATGAGGTTCCTTATTTCCCTCTATAGTTTTAAGCTTATTTTTATACTAAACAAGTTTCAATTCAAAAATTCTAATTTTCAGACTCATACTTGACAGTGATAAAGTATAGTTATTAACTTATTATAAACTGTTAAAGATAAATAAAATGTGCAAGGTAATGGTCAGTCACCTTACAAATGATCAAATTCCTTATTTGCTTGAAGCCATGTTTATAGTCATACTACGTTCAAATGAAATTAATTCACAAGGACAAGTTTTGACCTTTGTGGTCTCAGCCTTAAACTTGTTAAAATTAACTAAAACCAAGTTTTTTTAATGTAAAATAATATTCAAAATTAGGCACTAGGTAATTTTACTCAAACCTTTCAAAGTGATCTGCTGAGACAGGCCAGTTAAAGTATTTAACAGAAGAAAGGAACAGGAATAAACTTCCCACAACTGGCAGAAATACCAGCTTCAGGCAACAGCCCTAGGGCACCTCGAAACAGGCCACAAGGTTTCAAACATACACCCAAGAGAAAAGTCCTCCTATGCTCTTTAACTTTTCCTTCTCTCAATAGTCTCTAATTTTTAGCAGATTTTGACCCAGATACTACCCTGCAATCATCCTTGGACCTATAACTACTCTGAAACCACCTGACCTCCCTAGCCTTGGTATTCTGCAAACCAAAGGTCCTTTGACCTGATGACTGCTGGAAAGGAGTTACTAACCTCTTCCTCAAAGAAAAATGTTGTTACTACATAAACAATTCTGGTCAACAAGATAGAAGATTAAGGACCCGTAGTAGCTGGCACACTAAATCTTACTCTAGTAGCTGACCCCAATACAGGACTCTCATGGTCTCCTGTGGGCTTGTGGCTTATGATTCTGGTCTTTATTGCCCTCATAGTAATGATTGCTCCCTATCTCTTCAGGAATGAATTAACAATGAGCTGCCCAATGTTCAGTGAACTTAATGCTTCTGATGGAATTCCATCGGGTCTCCTACCACTACAAATTGACCCATTGCTTTGGAGCAATATTCCAGATCACCATTTTCCCAAAACCCTCACTTAGCTGCAAGTAGCCAGAGGGCCACTGTTGACCATTATCATCAACAAAAGGCTGTAATTGTAGATCACAAGTCTGCCTCCAAATGACAATGTTTCTGGTAGCATTTTAGGGTAATGGTCCCACTCTCACATGAGCCAGGGTTTTACAGGGAATAGAAACATTTAGTGTTTCTCAGACACCTTTAAAGTGTTAACCCCAACGGTCAGCCCCTCTTCTGTCTGACAAAATCCCTATGCTAACCTCCTTGCTGTTCAAGCATCTGAACCCCTCCACTCCCACACCTTGGTTATGTAGCTCTAAAAACCTCAACAAGCTGTTCATGTGAGTGCTGCCCTCTACTGCCCAAGACTGTCAGGTGATTTTCTTTTGTTTTATTTTAGTTTGTTTTATTTTGTTTTGATTGGTTATTTTCACTAAACTGTTCTCTCACTGAGTGGCTGTGTTCAGTAGTTTGTTTTTACCATACTTACAGTGTTCCCAAGTCTAATTTAATCCTAAAAATAAAAATTTCCTAAGTTGCAATCACAGATTCGGAGATAACATGTTTCTCAGAAATGTTAAATGTTTGTGTTGGTTTCTAGACCACTAAGAAGGCAAGAAGTCTACCTGTCATGACCAGCATTCCAGGACACTGTCTCTCTCAATAAAGAAAAGGAAGCCTCCTTGTGTATGAAGATGTACGCTTGTTTGTAGCTGGTTTGTATGACATTTCTTTGTGTTTCAAACCCGAATCTGTCTCTCATAGGATGGGCTGTGGTGCTGATGCTGTCAGAGTCCTGATGATGAAGATGACAGACTAGCACTATAACCATGATGGTTGCTCTATATACAGGAACCACAACATGGATCTTTCTAGATATAGATGCGTGGGGGTTGACAATACTGACAATGGAGAGGGCACAAACATACAATGGGCCCTTCAGCAGCTTTGTGATGAAGCTTGATATGAAGAGGAAGTTGTAAAGGAAGGAAGACATTTCCAAGCATCACATTCACTGAGTAGTTACATCAGCAGTTCTTAATCCGTGGGTCTCGACCCCTTTGGAAGTCAAACACTCTTTCCACAGGGGTCTCATATCAGACATCCTGAAGATCAAATATTTAACATTACAATTCACAACATTATCAAAATGACAGTTATGAAGTAGTAACAAAACTAATTTTATGGTTGGGGATCTCTAGAACATAAAGAACAATATTAAAGGGACACAGTATTAAGAAGGCTGAAAACTACAGGGTTCCATTAACCGAGCACTTGTTATTTGGGTGATAAAATTGCAGGAGTATTAATGTCCTATATCCTACCTTAAAGATTGAATATCATATCTGCTTCTGTCTAATCCATCCTAACGATTAATCTGCTTCTTGCTTTGGGGTTCAGGTTTGGATATATATCATCTGGAGATGATGAGCAATCTTAGAGTCCCCAAAAGATTTATTTTCAATCCACGCAGATGCAAATGTGTGATAGAGGATATTACTAAGACTAAATATTAAGAACTGTAAATACAAACATAGGGGCATTAGTGTGTGTGTGATTTTTTGTTTGTAGGGACTCACAAATCAAATGCTAAGCAGTTACTTTTCAAGAGATAAGGTTTCACCATCCGAGTCTCTTGCAGAGCATACACTGTATCAGGAAAATAAACTGCAACCCAGGCCCTGTCTCAATGAGATAATGCTATCAACTTAAATCTTTGCCCAGAAATGAGACTGGACTTTAGAAGACTATTTTAATAACTTTTAAAACCTTATTTATTTATTTATTTATTTATTTATTTCGGTTTTTAGATAACAACTTTTCCACCAATGAAAATGAACTAATGATGGCTATTTCTTCATTTATCAGGTAACATCCACCTCAAAACCACAATTCTATGTGGATTTCAATACAATAAATTGAACCAATTTATTCTGTTCTGTTTTATTTTGTTTTGTTTGAGACATGATTTTGTGTATCACAGGTTATCTTGTGCTTACTAGGTATCCCAATTAAAGCATTAAATGTAGCCCATATTTCGACATTCTGATCCTGAGTTTGGATTAAAGGTGTTCTCTTCTATACCTGGGATACGTTTAGGGGCTTACCCAAGTTAGATGAGTGGTTTCTCTCTAAAGTCACATATTCAGTATAAATCAAATCTAATTCCTTATCACTAGGTTACCTCAAATGAGGAGATTGTTGAAGGGACTACCACAAAAAAACATGAAACAAGTGTTCCTTTCTTTTCCAATTATACATTATTAAATACTAGTGTCAAGCACTCTTAGAAGCACTGGGAACTCTACTCAATAATACTATGACATGGAATATATCATTGTATGTTACTATTCAACTGTTGCCACTATTAAGAATTCTAATTAATGCCAAAGACATCATTAGAACCCTAAATTTCCCCATCTTCCTTTAGCCATACAGTGAGGAGAATCTCTGGGTTCTTTATACAACTCTCCTGAAGCTGCTATACTGTTTTGCCTACTGAGTGAGCCAGACTTCACTGGTGGCATAAGCACTTTGTCGCAGTCGATGAAGCTGATAAATGGAGTGCCCTTATGTAAGCAGGAACTATTAATAAAACTGCTCCTAATGGGGATCTGACAGCCATGCAAACCCCAGTAGTGACACATGGGAGGAAACAGAGGACACATTCATCATCACCCTTCATCGATCAGCACCTAGGTCTCACTTTATGGACAAACACTAAAGCAGCATTTAGTAGTTTTCTGTTCCTGTCAGAACATTCCCATTTTTGAAATATATGCATTGGGTCACTTAAACAAGAAAAGGACATGTACTTAGCTGTGCCTGCATGAGGTACCAAGAGCCTAAGGCTGGAGTTGTTAGTAGTTCTTTCTAACAAAGAAAGAAAACAGGATTTAAACAGTGCAAAAATTACTTGGAAATTTGATGGTCACAACTATTATTGAAATAATAAATACAATTATAGTGTTTAAATAGTTTTTAATGTACTTTGGATTGTAGATTAGTGTTGAAAGATAAATTCTTCATTTTAATAATGTATTAAGGGTTTTTTCCTGATAAACCTTGTGCGTTTCCTTCAAAAATACTTAGCCAAAATAGTTTATGAAAATAGCCTCTCACATTATCCCTAAAAGAGTTGTTAAAAACTAAGACAAGTAAAATCATCTGTTAGGATTACTACGCCTTAAAAAAAGAAAATCCTTAAACTTTAAAAATTTTTGTCATTAGTACATTCATTTTCCCCCTTTATTGAAAGTAGACTACTATCGCATAAACTGTATCCCTTTAACAGTTTACCCTCCTCTACTGTTTCCAGTTGCTTCCCAACTACCCCTCCACTCTTTCTGTCTAGGAAAGAACAGGCTTCTAAGAGTTAACAACAAACATAACATAGCAAAATAAATATAAGGTAAAACAAAAAAATCAGCACAATGAAATTGGACAAAGCAACCCAACATAAGGAAAAGAGTCCTAGAAACAGCAGAACAGGCAGAAACCCCCAATTCTCACACTCTGGAATCCCACAGAAACATGAACTAAAAACCATGTTATATACCCAGAGGACCTGGGATAACACTTGCAGGCCCTGTGTTGACTGTTTCAGTCTCTGTAAGTTCATATGTGCTTTGTTCAGTTGATTTACAGGACCTTGTTCTCCTGATGCCCTCGATCCCCTCTGTCTCTTATCCATTTCCTCCTTTTCCACAGGGTTCCTTTAACCCTAAGGGGAGGGATTTGATGTAGACAACTCATTTAGAGCTGTGCACTCTAAAAGTCTTCCGGTCTCAGCACAATATCTGGTGGTGGGCTCTGTATTTGCTCCTTCTGTTGCGAAGGAAGATTATCTGACAATTGCTAAATAAGGTGATAATCTATGAGTATAGAAGAACATAATTTGAAGTCATTTTATTTTATGACCATATATTTTGGACCAATAGTATTTGGTTTCAGCCTGGGTCTCTGGACTATCTAGTCTCTGATGTTTGGTAATCCCACCACTGTGAATGATGGGTTCCATCTGAAGGGGTAATTCTTAAGGCAAATCATTTATTGGTTGTTGGCTACTTTCACAAGCTTTGTGCCAAGCTTGCCCTAACATATCATGCAGGAAGAAATCCTGCACAAATGTAGTATTGCAATATAAACACCAATGTGTAAGTGACTTCATCAAAGAACTATGAGATTGGATGCTCCTTTTCATGTCCGATGAAATTATATTCAATACACATTTTCATATATATATATAATGTCTGTCTGTCTGTGTGTATGTGTGTGTGTTTGTGTGTGTGTGTGTTTGTGTTAACAAATATATTTTGCTCTTTTCAAGCCTGTGAAAAGAGGAAAATTTCTTTGTTTTCTTTTTGTTCATATTTTCTTTCATCATGTCATGGAAATGAAATATGGAACAAAACAGTGCTAAATCCTTCCATGTTTGGGAAGAGATCATATCTGACACAGTGTTAGACTCTTTCATAGCCTTCATTAGTTAATCCCGAGTGGTATGTCATTAATATTTTCTGCTATCTTCAAGTATGTAAAGTAATATTTCCCTTGACTTTCCAGGAAAAAGCCTCCGTTAGAGAATCTTCAATATTCTAAATCTTCAAACACATCATAGAATTCCAACCATCTGTCTTTGTACATGCTCTTTTCGGTGATAACTCCCTGTTAAATATCAGTTTGCACCTTAATACTTCAGTCTGGAAAGTTGTGGGTGACTCAATAGTTTCTTGACAGAAGCATCCAATTATCACATTCCTCCGCCTGTCTGCAAACTGCTTTAGAGAAGGGCTGTATCCTACCCATCACTATTTCAGTACCTGGTGTGGTTTCTCACATAGAGCATGCATTGCTAAATGAGTCACAAAGAGGAGTCTTGAATTACTTTAACTTTAAATAAAATAAAATAACTTTAAACAAAATAGTCCTAGCAATTGTAATACTAGGGGCTTGTCTTCAACTTCATGTGTGTATGTATATCTGTGTACATGTTTGTGCATGTGCAGTCATGTTTATATGAGTGTGTGTGTGTGTGTGTCTAACCAATGGGCAGCCTCAACCTTCTGTGCTGTTTTAATACATTCTATCTTTGTTTTCTTGATTTTCTTTTGAGACCTTTCTACCTAGAAATCAACCAGAAGGAAAGCTGGCTAGTCAAGGAGCCCCAGGTATCTACATGTATCATTTTTTTTCTGAGCATTTGGGATTACAAATTTACATCAGCAGGTCTCTGTTTTCATTTGTTTGTCTGTTTATGTGTATTTAGGGCTCAAACTCAAGATTTCATGTTTCCAAGTCAAATGCTTTACTGACTGGGCTACCCTGCCTTTTCCTGGTGCCTTCAATCACTGATGAATAAATTAATTAATATGATAATAAAATTTCAAAGTTAACACATTTATTAAGCAATTCATATATATTCATCTGGAAGTAAGTTTTTACAATGTGGGAAACTTAAAATTGTAATGAAATAAAACCTGACAGCTTTAATTTAGGGATATGAATTCTCATCCTCAAATAGTTCAGAACTCGATAGGAACACTGTCTCAATGTGTATGATGGCATGCATGAGGACTTGCAACAAAATACAATGAAATGGTCTAAATGACAAGCTGAATCTGAAAAATCAATCTATAAATTTACTAATGATATAGCAAATTATATTGTCTTTAACAAATATACTACTTCATCATCCATCCTCAGAATGAAAGTGGGCAGTGGGTATTTTGTTCACTGTGCAGCCATGTTTCTGTGTCTGTGTTGTCAAAGGCAGTCTCTCTCATTTGTGAGTAGCCATGTAGTGATAGCTATTTTTAATTACAATCATTTCTCCACTTTTCTTTCATGTATAACATTAAAATGCAAGGAAATTGTGAAGGGCCTTTTCTTTCATCAGTGACGTCAACAAGTATTTATTCAGCTGGCTTTATTCATTAAGAGTACTCAATTGAATATACCACTTTGTCTACATGTTAGTCCAGGAACCTCTGACAGCTGTACCCTGAGGACAGGAAAATTTAGCCAAGGAGTAGAATTTGACAGCATTTGACTCTTATTGATGCTCTAGGTGATTTCTCACAGGAAAGACATCCACAGTGCCAGGGTTCCATTATTCTTTGCTGGGCAATTTGTATCATAATTATTTAACATTCACTTTGATTGAGATCAAAGCATTTCATACTGTTAAAACCACTAAAAACAGCATCTAGCATATTTGAGACTATAGCTTAGAGCATTCTGTTCTCTGTTGTTTTGATGAGATGGCTGACAGCTAATCCTGCTCTTCAGATGCCTGTGCTCCTGTCTTGCCATTCCCTAATAAGGTCAGGATTCCAAAAAAAGTGTCTCCATGTTGAAAGGGACCTATCAGAATTGATTGCTCTGGGTGACTGGTAAGCCAGAGAGCCTCAGAGGTGTCTGTGACATGTCTGTCAGACTTTGACAGTAGCATTGTTTTCAATAAATTCTTCACCTCGGTCTAGTTTGTATGTTTTCTTACCACGCTGTTGGTAACAAGGAGTTTTTCATGCCACTATTTGAAAGTGTTTCTTATAGACCATATCTTTGAAATTGTTCAAATAGTAATTAATAAAATGGTGTGTTGGTATGTGTCTGTGTGTGAATATATGAATATATGCATGCATGTATATTCATATGGCTGGACTATGCAGAAGAACATGTGCACAATTGTAAATGTTATGACCAGAAAGATGTCAGACAAGGCCTCTCCAGGTCCAGAGTTTAACCTACTTAGTATCTCTCCTTAGACTAGAGCCTGAAAAACAGGCTAGCCTGGGCATTCAGCGAGCTTTGTGATTGGTCTTTTTCTCTCATCTCCCAGCACTGATTTACTGGAGTGCACCTTCAAACAAGTTGTTGGTGTTTTCTGAAGATCACACTTAGGTCCTGACTGTGGCAAATTAAACACTTCAACAACCAAGTTGTGTCCTAGCCTCAATTAAAGAATCCAGAGATGTGATGGAGTTCTTTCTTTGTGCTCTAGAAAGGCAAGGTGGTAAGAACTTAAATTACCACAATCACAAAGTTAACCTAAGTCAGAGCTGTGACTGCACATTTAATTTTCTCCAGTAAATCACTCCACTTTTATTTATTTATATATTTATTTATTTATTTATTTATTTATTTACTCAGGAGTTAATTCTCAACCCTATAATTTAGAATACAACACACCATATTAAAGAAAACAACACACACGTATTATAATCCACTGCATGCAACCTTCTGGCCACTTATCACCATTTTGTTCAAGTATTTATTTATGCATTTTTCCTCACCAGAAAGCAAATTTGAGGAGAGAATTTCATCTCCATTCGCACTAGAATCCCAACAGCTGCAGGGTATTGGTTTATTTACACAGCAGGAGCAGGGAAGCAGAGCAAAACACTGGTACTTAAATACAGCTTTCCGCTGTGCTCCTCAACCTGACAGAGCCACCAGTCTGGCTTCAGTCAGTCTAACCGGCTCTTGCTTTGACCTTCTGTCTACTCACCATAATCAAAATCTTTTGTCTTCTCTCCATCTTTCCTCCTACCAACTGCTCCTCGTCACAAGCAGTGCACAGTGACTCAGTTTTGCTTCTGTGGTTTTGCTTGTGTTTCTTATGGAGAACAATCTAGAGTAGGTGTGATTTTAATTTACTAAATATATAACAAAGAAAAGAAAGGAAAAAATAGCAAATACCAGGTAGAGATACAACATTTTTAATATCCAGCACTCACAACATAGTGAGACAGCTATAGTGGTTCAGTTACCAGAACAAAGGTATGGTCATCAAATCGGATGTTTACAACGTTTATCGTATAAAACTGGGAGATGGCATCATGCCAAAGTTCCAGATTGAAACTCTCCATTGATGGAGGGGTTTTTGCTTTCTCGTCCCTGCTGAAAGCATTTTTATACTAAGAATGACACAAGAACAGTATCCCCTGGAATTGTTTAACTTCTAGCTGATTCAACAGCCTCAGTTGTTTGCTGCTTCCTCCCTATCTCCAGAGAACAAGGCTAGGTCCAGCCTGGCCCAGAAAAGACATCTCTGAGGATGTTTTAAATGAATATGTTTGCTTATTCTCAGAATCTTTTCTCAACTAGCACTATGAGCAAATGAAAAATTACCAATAGTATTATTGATTTACTATGATGAATCTGCACTAAGCTTATGACCTGTCAATTACTATCTTTCTACTTAACAGTGCTATAGCCGAAGTCAAATTATCAACTTGCTCCTGTCTTCATAGGACTTAATACAAGAGAATGGTGGGGAAGGGTTCTGCGGCCCTGTAGTTTTGTACTTGTTAGCATTCCTTCTAGGCTTTACCTACACTTACCTGGTAACCCCCAGGAAGCCTAGCTTGCTATAAAAGGGATTATTTCTCTCTCTCTCTCTCTCTCTCTCTCTCTCTCTCTCTCTCTCTCTCTCTCCCTCTCTCTCTCTGTCTCTCTCTCTGACTCTTTTCTTTCCCTGACACCCTTTTCCTAGCTGACCTCTCCTCTTTCTCTTGCTCCCCTCCCTTCTCCTCTTCTCTCCTCTCCTTTCCTCTCCTCCATCCCCTTCCCTTCCCTCCCCCTCTCTTTGTTTCCACTCCATCCACAACTCCCCTTCCCATGCCCTAAGTAAACTCTGTTCTACACTATACCCATCATATGGCTGGTACCTCAGCAGGAAGGGATGCCTCAGCATGGGCTTGCCCTGTCATTTCTAGTTATTAATTTATCCTCAGGACACTGGTAGGGATAATATTACTACTTCTACTCTCAACCAAAAGGAAATTTCTTCATTCCTACTTCTTAGGCTCCCTATCGTGATGCCTCCTGGTCTTAAAGATGCTCAATGTCACAGGCTAAATTTGTCCCAATACCCACCAAATAATAACTATGAATGGCCACTGCTTAGTGGCACTTTGAAAAAAAAAAACAAAAAAACTTTTACAACTCTCACCAGGGATCAGAAAAAAATAAAATAAAATAAAAATAAAAACTTCTATGTGCAGGCTTTGCTCCAACTAACTCTATCTCCACTTTCTGCCCCTCTCCCTCCTCTCTCACTCCCTGTCATTAGAGTATACCAGTTTTGAATGATAAATCAAAATTCAAACCATCTCAGCAGAGTTTAGGAACATAAAATTTTATTCTGACTAGATTTCTAGTCTTTTCATACCTTATAGATAGATGTGATTTTGATAGATTTACCAGGATCCTTAGAAAGTGACTGGTCATAGGGTTCTAGATTGGAGGCAATGACATAAGATAAAAACAGGAGGTGGAGAATTCAGTTCACCAGCAACCAAACTGCACATCTCTTGACCTCCAGGGTATCTGATACCTTTGCCTCTTCTGTACTCATACTCACTGCACACATTGATATACATATATGCATACATAAATATACATATATACACAATATATACATATACACATACATATATGCACACGTATATATGTACATGTACATATACATGTACACATCCACATATACACAAATACACATACATACATGTATACATACATACATATATACATATATAGGTATATATGTTAGAGGAAGAAGAAGAAAATCAAATGTAAAAAAGGTAGATTTTTCTGAAAGTGGTCCATTGGAAGAGACACCAGGGAAGGGGAGTCTGGTTGTTAATATGTACAAAATTTACTTACATGATGATAATCAGTTTCACACCTGTCAATACCCTCCATCAAATGAGAGCAGTAGGTGGGAAGATAACCTTTCATATGGTTGGTAAGCAAAGACACATTTAGACTCATATGAAGGCAAAAAAAAAAAAAAAAAAAGAAAAGAAAAAAACCTCTGGATTTGATATTTCTCATTCAAAGTTAGGGCCCTGGTAGAAAAATTTCCTATTATATTTAAAGGAGAATTCCCAGAAAAAGAGAAATTTATATTTGCACATTTTCACAATTGTTAAAAGCAATTTCTTCCATCCAAAAGCTAAATATGAAATGTTCATTTTTCTGACACAGCAAAAATAAAAATATCACAGTATCCCATGAGTACCCACATCCATGTGCACTTACCTTCAGATACAAACACACGTAATTTTTAAAACAAAGTCTTTAGAAATACTTTTGCCATTTACCTCTTTGTTGAAATAGTTATAATCTTCACCATGTTCTTTTAAAGCTGGAATCTATACATAGTTCTATATAGTCGACCTTAGTTTTTCTACAAGTATGTTCCTATCTGTGGATTATCACAAATCTGTAAATCTCATAACAGTTTCACAACGAGAATCTTAACACTTCTTTTGACTCCTGTGGTAATAAATGAAAACTCTGTTGTGCCTCTCAGTAAGTAGGAAAAGTGCTGTGTTAGCTGGGTGTGTGGTCATAAAGCACACTGTAAATGCAGAGAACATTTTGGTAGCGAACAGTGCTGCAAGGGCAGCACTTGTGAAGAACTAGCCACGTTCAGTGTTTAGATTATCTTGCTGATTCTATGCTTACATTTATAAAACAAGCTTTTGAAATATGGCTAATGCTTAATTCCCATTCCTACCCTCATGGAATGAGAACATATTCGAACCGAGGTGAGGGACCTGTATTAATTTCCCTCCTTAAAATTGTGTGAATGCATATCTCCAAGAACAGGGGCTTTTAAGAAAAGAAAATCTGACAAGCAGGATTATCCCAGTGTCAGTTATTGTTGTTGAAGCTCTGTGTTAGTGACATCTCCAAATCCCAAAGAATTCAGCGGAGGTGAGAAGCAGCATGTCCCAGGTGATACCTCAGAACATACAGAGCTTGGTGCATTCTGGGTCCATACACTATATATTACAGCCTTTCAATTCTAGAAAGCATAAAGAGCTGAAAATAGGTATGTTTTTTTAAAATAATCAAATACATGCAGTGCAACTTCTTATATTGCTCAAATAGATATAGCTCAAGTAAGTGGGATTCTTAACAAAGACAGTCTGACTTTAGCATACTCTAAGATATTTTTCATTGAGATAATTTTCTGTTTTGCTCTGAAGATGTCATTCATGTATGGGCTGTTGACACATTCCTGGTGGATTTCCTTGTTCTCTTAAATCTGTGAGTCTAGAGACTATGCACATTGGTTTGTTTTTAAGTTATTATCTTTTGGACATTCTGACATACGTGTAAAGATCTATGAAATTCTGCCTAAATACAAGGCATTGTTACATTTGATTTTAATGATTCTCCCACTCAGAATAACTGAAGGAAAGACACATTCAGCCTTGACTTTGAGTAGCCTATGATTTCTTGGAACCGTGAATGATCTGGTTATAAAGAATTCCCATTTAAGATTAAGATTTATGGATACAGTGTCCATTTGTACTGCCTTGTTTATTCTTCAATAAACTCCTCTCTTTGAATCACCCAGTTTAGATTCACATTCTTGTAAACTGGGTTTCTGAAAGCCTTTGACTCTGCCAGCTTCCAGATCTGTTTGTCAGGGCTAGAGCCTCAAGTGATTACCCCAGGCCGTTCTGTGGAGCTCCTGATCCCCAGACTGTTCTGGAGAACACCTGAGCCCCTGGCAATTCTAGTAAGCCCCTGAGCCCCTGGCCATTCTCAGGAGACCCTGAGACCCAGTCTACTCTGGGAGAGTCCCTGTGCTCCTGACTGTTCTGCAGAACCCTTGAGCATCAGGTTCAGAGGCTTTGTTCTCTATTCTGCTCACTCTGTTTTTCTGCTACACATTGGACACCTCTTTCTTTGTCAGGATACTCTTCCCTGAAAATTCTCATCCTTCCTCTTAAAACTATTTTCTATAACTTTCCAATAATTACTGACCTCAGGCATCCTTCTTTCTAGGAATCTACTTGCAAACAGTGTACTTATTTCTAACATTGAAACCCTGGCAGTAATATGCTTCACTGATATATGATATTCTCTGAATCCTCATTGATCAACTGTTGCTCAAGCCATAAAACATTGCTTGATTTTTCTCTTACTATTTTGGATAAGTAAGTGGAAGTTTTCAATGTTTGTACATTTTATTTTCTAAATGTCTTGTCAAGTGAAGCTGCAGGAATTTCTTAATTTTAGTATTGCTTAATTGATTATCATCTTGATGCTATTTTCACAATATATTTTCTAGAAAGCAGATAATTCTTTTGAAGAATGCTGTAGCTAAAAATCTTCTAGGATACCTGATTATAACTTTAAAACCTGTATCATGGTGACATCAAGTGATATGGATCAAAAATAAACAAACAGAACGAGGCCTGTCATTCAGCTTCTCATTTTTATTTTTTTTACAAAAGAAAATAAATAATTCTTACACTTGTAAAATGGCCATACATGTAAGAAAGCTGTAAGTGCTACATTGTCACAGTTTACACATGGTGAATGATACATTACCTGTTGTAACTACCAATTCTGTCTCTCTCCCAATCCCTTTCCTTCTCCCTCCCAACTCCTGTGTGTGTGTGTGTGTCTGTGTGTGTGATCAACTGCACACAAGAACAAATGAACAGTGTGGGTATGGTTCATTCTAATGCAAATGTATTTACAATAGCAAGCCCTTACCTTGGCCACAAGTAAAGTTGATCTTGTGCACACACTAGTTTGTACACACAGAAACAATGTTTCATTGCCTTGCACATCCAGTCTGGTGGCTTGCCATGCTGTTCTCTTCTCAGGCTGTTGCAGTAGTTGCTAAGTTGTACTCTGGATTACCAGCTATGGTGTTCTTGCAGACCCTTGGGACCTCTTCTGTGCTCACAGTGGTTACTCTGTTTAATGTAGCACCCTCATTTCTTTGCTGACACCCTCCTTCTTCTTGAATTTCCCTCAGAGAATGCACAGGTGTGAGCATGTGCACATGCATACACTTGTGTACACACACACACACACACACACACACACACACACGAGTCAAGTCTCATTTGTCTACTTCTGTGTTTGCTGGGAGAGCAGCCAGTTTGCTTTGTTTGGGGACCACTGTTCTACCTTAGAGTAATTTTTAGAATGTAATAGATTGCCTAGAGCCATTTGTTTCTCCATCCATTAAAAAATCATGATATGTAAATTTAAGGAAACAAGATTTAAGAAGCCTGAGATAGATAAGATAGAAATGACCCAAACAGAATCATACAGATGTATTTGGTTTTAGGCAGCAGTATAAAAAACACTAATTGAAATAGAAGTAGAAACATAAGCATGAATTTTATTTAACTATGACATCAGCAGTATTTGAAGTATGTTAATTCTGGTTGAGCATCCTGATATGGAATTTGCTGTTCCCTCAAACATAATAAATGTTTTGAGAGAGTTGAATGTATACTCTTTCTTGCTCTCTCTTTTTCTGTCCATCTCTCTTAAAAAAAAAATACCGTCTTTTACTGTTTTTGATTTGGTAAGGAAGTAATAATTCACAATGTCTAAACACTGAAATAAAATGAGAGGAATGTGCAGGCATTGGGGTACAGTTTTAGGCCACAATAAGAGAGAATGTTAAACTCAGCATTGTGGGGCCATGACAGTTGATCTAATGATCCTTTATGATGTGCAACAAATACGTGATTTCTACAGTGGCATGCAACTTAAAGCCTGTGCATTACTTATTTCTGTAATTTTCCATTTACTATGCACTGACTGTGGATGATCTCAGGTAACTACTATTTGGAAAAGTGGAATTGGAGGTAATAGGGAGGCTAGTGCTGAGAAATCAGTTACTAATATCTTGTACTTACATAATTTCCTGTTTTCAAACTTTTCAATTTGTTCTTATTAGTCAGCTTTTCAAAACTGTAACATGTCAAAGCATTTTTAAAAAATTGCTTGATTCTCTCTTTGAGACAATGAACTGTCTTGCTTGATAGACAGATTTCTAAATCTATTTCACAATGTGGTTACAAACTTTCTATACAACTAAAGCTAAGCTGTTGAAACTTCTTGTAGCTGACCTGCTCATCATCAGCTCAATGATCAGCTCCAGATCATTGTGTGGAACTACTGACACACCTTTTGTTATTTTTCCTCTGATGGAATCCCATTTAGCAAATAGTTCATGTGTGTTTGATCAATCCTGTACTCTAATAATTTCTTTCATTAAAAATATTTATAACTTTTGAGCATATATCTTTCAAAGTATGTTTGTGGGATGTGTTTGAAATCTGTGTCTTCATTGGCTCAGATTCCACGAAGTAGGAAACCTGAAGCAAAGTGCCTCTTAAGTAAACTAGCAATTTCTTGAATTAGAAATGTTGTTCAGTGGTACAGCTGTACTATCTGCCATGGAACATGGTGCCTCATACCTTTTCCTGATAGACTCTTCCCAACTTTTTGCTAAAAATCCAAATATGCTTGCTTTATATTCCCTTACCATCACCTGCATGTTTCCAGTGATATTGCAGTGTTACTGTGTAACTGTGAATTGTTACCAAAATGGACATAAATTGATGTTACAATTGTAGAAACAACCCCAGAAAAAATATAACTAGCTATTTTGAAATGTTTTATTTTTAAACATGTTTCAATTTTCTAGGCTTAAGATGTTATAGTAAAAACCCATGGGATTCTCAAACCAATTAGCATAATAAATGTGGGTGTTATCAGGAAATACAGCGGGGGTTCCTGTAGCTGTCCAGCAGCCATGGATGAACTGGGTCTACCTGAAGGGAGGCTGGAAACGCAAAGAGACTGGTTCAAGAGAAGAATGAAGCCAAGAAGATCAAGTTCTGATCAAGACTCAAACTTTATGATTCTGTACTGCTTATATAGGGAAAGCTCAAAGACCACATCCTTTATTTTAGCAAGCTCAGTGGGTCAAGGCTTCTGGAGGAAATGCAAATGCAGTGAGGCCAGACTGGCTGCAGCCCAGTTGTAAAACCATCCTGGGTTTGTTTATCCTACTCAAGGCTGGAGGAAGGGCATAAAAAATAATGCAGGAATAATCAAATGAAATATGGTTATTATTTCTAAGGATCTGAACTTTTTAATTGTTTCATTTTCTTTTTAAAAACAAATTATTGATATTATCAATTTTAAAATTTATGTACTTCAATTGAACATTGTGAAATTCATCAATTTAAGTAAAGAAATAATTAAATTATAGAGTGAACTTTATAACCAATGAATACAGGCTTTTAAGAATAATTACATGCAGGAAGGAAAAAAATCATAAAATAATCTCACAAAAGATATTTAACCTAGTATATTTAGGACATCAATGTAGAAAGAAAAACTTGGAAAGCAGCATGAAATTCTAATTATTAAAGTGCTGAAAACAGTAAAAAGCAAGCAAACAAACAAACAAATAAAAATAATTTACTAGAAGGTATCATTTTTTCAATATTTCAAAGAATGACAGAAAATAAGAAATTTTATAAACCTACCAGATGCTTTTTAAATTGTCTATTAATAATAATATAAAAACTCTGGGAACAAATAAAAGTTCATGGAAACAAACACACACAACTTTTACCTCAGGGTGTAGCATGTTTCTCCTCTGAGATAAAAACCTTGTTAAAAATACATGTTTTTGAAAATTTTATATATGAGTACTGTATTTCAGTCTTTCTTAACCCTCTCTTTCCCCAGCCAACTCTTCCTGGGTGCCCAAATTAACTTCCTCTCCCTTTATATACAAATATTAATATATACATACCATGTTCTAATATAGCAACAATTCCATGATGTTTTTCTAACTGAGCAATAAAAATGAAAAAATAAGTATAGACACTTTTCATATATATTGGTTGGTATATTAGATAGGCAAGTTATAGGAAAACAGAAATTTAAGCTAAAAATTTGTATGAAAGTCCATTTAGTGCTGTTCATATGTCTATACATTTAGGGGCAAACACTTGGAATTGCATAACCTATAAGCAGGCTCAACCCTAAAAGCAATTGAGTCTCCCTTTCTTAAGTGGCCATTGATTTTCTGAGGCACTTCATCTAGAGGTGGGGATCTGTGACATTTCCCACATCCAAGTTGGTAAGTCAAGAGTTATGGTCATTTTCCAGGTCTTGTTTAGGCAAATATATTGTTGCAATTTGTGGATGAGCCTTCCCTATCTTGTCTAGATGACCACCTCCTGGCTCCCCACCCATTCTATCTTCCCAGAGCTTCTCTTATTTCCCCTGAGTCTTAGGAGCAGGGGCTCTGTTTTAGGTGTATTGCAAGGTGCTGGGTATCCCATAGTCGCTCATTGTCTGCATTCTAACCATCCATAGATCACTAAGTGGTTTGTACATGTTGCAAAAAGACGTTTTTGATGAATAATGAAAACAACACTTATTTATACTGATAAATATTGCTAGGAATCACATTAGTTTAGTACTAGAAAGATTGTCCAGCTGTTAATACATTAGGTTCTAAATCAAAAGGACAAGCATTGTTTCTATGATGAAAATAGTAGTTGTACTACTATCAGTAATAATATTAACAATAATAGTAATAATAATAACAATAATTTACATAGAAAAGAAGTCAGTGAAACAAATATACCTACAAAAATTTATAACTTCAAAAAATAGCTCTTCATAAGTCAGCAGAGGCCTCATTTACACATACGTATATGAGAATTCCAGGAAAAACGATGCAACTACTGAAGAATTAACTAACTAATTAGAACTTCACTTGTATGGAGAGGTTGAAATTTTGCAATTCCTGTGACAAATTATTTTGAGTCATAATTAACCCCTTTAATAGCTGTTTGTTGCTGTGCTCTGTTTTTGACCTCACATCTCCATTAATGTTAGGTAGATTCTTCGTAATTTGCAAATGGAACTGTAGTTTCTACCAATTAAAAACATTATAATGTCATCACATTGTGTCTGAAGCCTGTAGTTGAAAGTTTGTAGTTGAGGGCTGTTTTTCTATATTCCGCCTACCAATATAGTAGTCAATATATTTGTAAAGTGTCTTGATTTATGGTTTTCACTATAGTTCAGTTTCTAAAACCACAATAGAATCCTTAGCTATGTAGAAACATGGTAAGTGGAACCATGCCCATGTTATAGTCACTCGCATTTGGCTCTGGAATTAAACAACTAATGTGATCCTGTAAAGTAAGAGCATTTCTTTGTTACCATGGATACACACTTAAGGTGTGATTAAGACTTATTAGAAATCACCCATTATAGTTGGGTTTTTATAGTTTCAGGGTATATAGAACAGTCTTATAAGTGTTCTCACAGCCGAGAAGGGGATCTACAGGCTTCACAGGAGAGGAAGAGATGAGGGCAGAGTTTATCCCTGTCAGAGGAAAGCTTGCTCTGGGTCACTTTATTCTCTGTAAATAGATCAATCCAGCATTATAGTTGTTTTCTTTGACAGCTTGCTAATAAGCTAATTAACTATAAATAACTTGTTAATTTAAAGGAGAAAAAGGAACAAGTTATTAATATTAGATAATTGGTATTGTTAGCTCCAGTAAATGTTTCTAGAAATATCTAGCTCCTTGACAAAGAGAAATAGGAAACAGACATACAGAGAAGGACGGGCTGGAAAATGCATCTTTTCCTCAGTTTCATCTGTTCAAAGATGAGCTGAGATAGTCTGGACCAATAACACTGAAGGTACAAATCCTACAAGGTTTTTATTCCTGCTGTACTAAGTGTAGTCTACCAAAGAGCTAAAAACCAGGTTGAAGACCAACCCTTCTGAGCTTGCCTATGCCTGACCAGGATTGAAATGACTCTCTAGGGCTGTTTCTCCATGAACTGTGTAGAGGGCGGGGGGGTGGTGGTGGTGGTCATGGGGAAAACAACAACAAAACCATACAAAAACAAACAAACAAAACAAAAAAAATTCTTCTGGAACTTTGGTGTGAGCACTTATTTTTCTACCCTGGTAGGACAAAGTCACTCTTCTGAAAGTCTATAAAACAGACCAAAACAACTAGATTTGCCATAGTGGACCTTGTCAACAAATCATGGTCTCTCTCAGGCAGAGGTGTAAATATAATCTCTTGGTTTTTGTTGTACCTATCCTACCAATTGATTTTCTCATATTTTCTACTCGATGTTTGCTTAGACCTAGCTTGCACTAGAGGCTCAGTACTTCCTGGGATTGTTCAAGGTCTGTGCTTGTCCTGGTTGATCTCATGTTCATCTTCTATGCAATGTTCTCTGCACAGCACAAGTGGGTGTAGAGTTAGTGCTGAGCCTTCTGAGTGCTTGAATAACTGACATGAGTCACTATGTCTGGATAACACTATGGCTTGGAAAACACTATCATTGCAAGACCAAGAAATCTGAACTAACATGGTCAATGTTAACAATTCACAATGATGGCAATCTTACGTGAAAATCATAGGAAGGAAATGTTTTTAAATTAAATCCCAAACATTCAATTTACCAAATGAAGGCTCAGGAGTCAGACACTGTGGTGTAAGCCTGTTGTCTCAGAGAGGCCGAGAAAGAACCCTGCTGACCTTCCTACTCCACTGACATCCCAGAAGCAAAAGCTCCTTCTTCTTTACACTGTCTTAAATACCCTTCATGTCAAAGATCATCCTTTCTTTCCTGGATTTTCTTATGTTCACACCCTGTCAACTGGTTTCTTGCTCTGCCTCTTCACCTATCACTGAGTTCATTTAATCTTGGTTACGGAAAGTCCTTGGTTTAAAGGTATGTGTTAGGGCTGAGCCACACCACAGCAAGATTTTTTTTCCAGGTCATAATCTTGTGGTACACAGTGTGTTCAAATATCCTACATCAAGTAAAACACATATCTCTCTGTTATCTACCCACCCTCCTCCTCATTAGTCTTCTAGATAATTTTATGCATGTATACATACACTCCTACCAACAGAAACTGTATTGCCATAAAGTTCCAAAAAGTATAACAGCATGATGGGACTGGCACCCAAGGTTTCCGATGCTCAGCTGAATCTAGAAGATTAAATTGTCTGGCTTGTGTACAAGCTATGGAAATTTAAAACCAGAGACTCACTTTTAGTCTTTGATTCAGAAATTGCCGTTCAGATTAATCCATGAAAAGGGAATAAGACTTCAGCCTTGTGGACTTCACAGTTTACATGTAAAAGCACTTCCAGCTTAGGTATTCAAAAAAATAGTAGGGTATGAAATTACTGTGAAATTAACAATAACTAAGAGGTAAGGAGGAGACTGAGAGCCAGTGAAGGCCTCCTCCAGAGGTCTCTAGTATCTTGTGGTGTATTTATTTCCTTTGGCCAGGAGAAGTAAGCAATGGCAGGCTTATGATAAAAGGGAGTGCCAAGGCTTCATTTTCTTCTAAGGATAACCAGTCATGCTAATCACCTGAGCAAGGTATTGGCTTAGAATTTCATGTGTCAAAACAAGCAGCTGATAGCCTACATAAGAAAGGACTGTGGCTGTGCTTGAAAAAGGAGACAGAGCTTCTGTCCATTGGTTAGGTGCAAGTATCTACATCTGACTCTTTCAGCTGCTTGTTGGGTCTTCTGGGGAGCAGTCATGATAGGTTCCTTTTTGTGAGCTTTCCATAGCCTCAGTAATAATGTCAGGCCTTGGGACCTCCTGTTGAGCTGAATCTCACACTGGGCCTGGGTTTAGTCAGAGAAGATACAGCTAACCCTCAAGAAACTGGAGGCCCCAGGGAGTTTAAAAGTCTGGTTGGTGGGTGGTGGGTGGTAGGGACATCCTCATGGTGACAGTGGGTAGGAAGGAGGTATGAGAAATGGAACAGTCAGAGGGTGGACTGGGAGGTGGTGGTGGGGAATAAAATCTGGACTGCAAATAAATAAATAAATTGAAGACATTTTAAAAAAAAAATTAAAGAAAAAGTAAACAGATACTTTTGACTTTGGTGGTGTTTACAGACCAGATGTCATTTTATGAGTTAAAAATGAAGGCCCTTTATAAATAACAAGGTATTTAGGTCACAAAAGATGCAGCCTTACTAACTGGTTTCAAATTCTGATGGTACTCCTTTGATAATAGCCAGCAGGTTAATGGTTATTCATGAGTAAAGAAATGTGGAAAGTGCTGATCCTGTTTCCTGACACATTTTTAAGTACTCACTATCATTTAGCATAAAAAGGACATTGTTTTGAAATATAAGGGAGGTAGAAATAATGTCAGATCATATTCTGGAGAATAGGAAAAACAGAGTGGAATTGAGATCACAGTTGGGCATGAAGCAGCTAACTGGAAAGTTGCAGCTCACCCATTTTCTAAAAGGGAAGGCAGGACATGTGTGAAGTGTATAGAAGTTGACTTTCTCTACCAGGCAGGAAACTTACAAGAGAAAATGTCCTCTTTCTCTGTACTTGTGTATGGAGATTATATATATATATATGTTGCTCTCATGTGGGATTGTGATTTATATATATCATCATTGTTTGGATAACAACAATAGAAGAATATTAACATTGTTTAACCATCCTGTTCATATTCTGTCTCTATACTACAATCTCAAATGTGCTATAAAAAGTCATATTAGCTCATTGTTTTGAATTTCATCGAATTAGATCATTGCTGAGTTTCCATCTGTTTCACTATAAATAATTATGTAAATAATAGAAACAAATGTTTACAGAATAATTTAGGACCACTTAGGGTTTTAAAGTTCAAAGGTTTTATTTCAGTTCTCTTATAGAAGAAAAAATGTTAAAATTAATGCCTATAGGTCCACAATTAAATTGACCAAACGATAGTCATGATTTCATGGTCTTTAAAAGCGTAAAGTGAACAGGGCATCTACATACCAGTTCACTGACCCCTAACCTTTGATTTAAAGCTTGTCTTTCAGCTTTTCAGATTAAAGCCTATCAAAGTCAGGGATAATTTCCTTTCAAAATTATGACTTAGCATTTGACTCAGGCTATTACATTTGGGTCATATTTTCAAAGTGAACATAACATGCTTTTTTGTTTTTGTTTTTTTTTTTTGATATTTATTTTATATACATTTCAAATGTTTTCCCCTTTGGCTATTCTATTCCCCTCCCCCAGCCTCTATGACAGTGCTCAACCACCCACCCACTCCTGTCTTCCCTCCCTAGCACTCCCTTATACTGGTGTATCTAACACCCTCAGATGCAAGGACCCCTCTTCCCACTGATGGACAACAAGGCCTTCCTCTGTCATGTATGTGGCCAGCACCATGGGTGCCCCCATGTCTATTCTTTGGTTGGAGGTCCAGTTTCCGGGAGCTCCAGGAGGTCTGGCCAACTGACACTGTTGCTTCCTCCATGGGGCTGCAAACCCCCTCAGCTCCTTCAGTCCCTTCTCCAGCTCCTCCTTCTGAGACCCCATGCTCAGTCCAGTGGTTGGCTGTGAGCATCCACCTCTGTATTTGTCAAGCTCTGCCTGAGCCTCTCTGGAAACAGCTTATCATCAGCAAGCGTTCCCCAGAGTCCACAAGAATGTCTAGATTCGGTGGCTATATATGGAATGTGTCCCCAGGTGGGGCAGTCTCTGGGTGGCCTTTCCTTGAGTCTCTGCTCCACATTTTGTCTCAATATTTCCCCCAGTGAGTATTTTGTTCACCCTTCTAAGAAACACTGAACCATCCACATTTTGCTCTTCCTTCTTCTTAGGTTTCATATGGTCTATGAATTGAATCTTGTATTATGTGATTTAAAATTCATTATTAGGAGCAGGTTTTGAAGTTTCAAATCAATAATTCTGGTTATTGTTTCTGCAGTTCCTCTCCTGGTCATTTGTTATGTTCTGACTCTACAGACCATATGAACATGGGGGAACTTCCACGGCAGCAATACGTTTGGTTATATTTTTAATCCAGCTGCTCTCCATAGTATCCAAGAACATAGCATGCCTCTGTGGATTGAGAGTGATGTTATTAAAGATACAGAAATATAAATCTGAAAGATCAGAATAATATTAAAATATTACTTGAGAATAAATACAAATAAAAACACTAGTGCAAGAGATTCCATCTTAAGTGGAATGCAAGCATGAAAATAAATGCTTACTAAAATACAATCAACTATAGTAGAAACTTAAATGACATTGAGGTACATACATTAACATGAAAAATAAGTTGAGTGGAAACTTGTATATCTGAGCTTAATTAAATGACCATAATTATTCGTTCTTTACTACTATCAAGCTAGAGTTGGCACAGTTTTGACATTCTGCCTAATGTGTCCATAGTAGAATTTTAGTGTTCTCGACTATTTGGTCTCCATGAAAATTTGTCAACTCTAGGCCTAACCTTTCATGGGAGCCATGACTCATCTGGCAGTTTACTAGATTGACAGGGTCCCAGTAAAATTTATTCATGAAATCCAGGCATGAGGGTAGATTTTTTTTTTTACTCTAGATCTATTAGAGTTTCAAACTTGATAAGTCATTTAGAACATTTTATTGCAGTACACTTAAGACAAATTGGCACAGTAAAATCAATCAAAATTTGTCTTTAAAAAAAGATAAATGTGGATATAACCATAGCTATAAACTAAGATATTAATTTCCATATTATTTCATTGTATATGAATAGTGAGAATCCTTTAATTTCTATTTATGTTGTTTATTTGGTGCTTAATTGTTTGATAACACAGATATTTTTAGACTTACTAATTCAAATTACAAAAAAAGTGAATAATAGTACACCTGTGTGTACACATGTGCACATAGACACATGCATGCACATAAGCACACACTTTTTAATTAATTGAAGTATATAGCCCCTACAACACTCTTTCAAATCTTTTTCCCAAGTTATTGTCATATTCTCAGCTGTATTTAACTATGAATTTGAGTGGATTGTGAAAGTAAGGGAATTTATAGGTTACAGTAGAAATCAACACTTAGGGTGAGCTGACTCAAATATTTTATTTACACAAAAATCTTAAAATATGTTGGTGTCACAGATAAGATAGAAATCTGTACCTGGTGATCTCATGACCTGTTAAATTCCCCTCATATTCCAGACTCCTGTTGGAACTTTACCTTAGAAGGCTACAAAAAGGGTATACATTCTCCTAAGTATTGCTTGCAGAAGACTTTGTTTATTTATTTATTGTTTCATTTCTTTGTTTTTCACAATATACTGCAGTATTTGGATAATTTAGAAATTCAAACATCGTCAATGCTTAAGGCTTTTACTTTACTTACTCACTGTTCCTGTTTATCATGATGTCAAATGCCTGACAAGCTCAGGACATAGTAGGGAATAATAATACTAGTTAAAAATGGACAGTAATCCATGGTAGACAATATTCCTAAAGGGAGAATTATTGTGCAAACTCAATGTAATACTGCCATATATTTCTATAATTCCACTAAAGCTAAATAACCATGGCTTCTTATTTAAAAATAAGTGAATATTCTATAAATCAAAACCAATTATGTGGGATATCTAGGACTAGAGTCAATGTTAGGTAATTTCTGTTGTTGATACATCAGCTTTCTCTAATCAGTTCCTAGAATCTAACCTCAGGAGACTAGACAGCATAGCAATCAGAAGCCTTCTCATCTTTGCATGACTATACTAGTTGAAGAGGTGTTGTGACACATAGCTAATTCCTTAGAATACTTACATATTAGGGAACACTGAAGTCCTCTAAGCAAATGTACATGTAAGTGCTGATAACTGAAGAATGGAAGGCAAGGCAATTAAGAGAAACACTATCATTTTTCTCTTTGATGCTATATTTTGACATCTCAGTTTTATTTGCAGTTAGATGTTGTTTCATAAAGACTTTCTAAGGATGATCATAGAAGAAATACAGAAACAGCAAGTGGTTAACATGTAACTTTGGGAATACTTATGACCTTGAAAGACTGAGATCTGATCTCATACTGCAGCCTAGAACAAGAAAGCCTTGGGTACCACCTATGAATCAGCAATGAATTCTCAAACATAGACATGGCTGCAAAGATGTGGGTCCAATAAGCTAGAGATCTCTTAGATAATTCAACCACCCATTGTAAATGGGTGCATATAGCACCTATATATGGTAAGTACAGGTGTGTTTGTATATGTACACCAAAACTGGCATGTGTGTGGTACACATGTATGTATATATATCAAGGCCAGATGTTGCCAATTGGTGTCTTCATTGATTGCTTTTAGTTTCGATTACTGGGGTTATAGATGAACCCAAAAGTTGCCTTTCTAACTATTCTAGCTTTGACAACTTCATGCTCCAGGAAACTCTTGCTTTTGCCTCCTGAGAGCTGGAATTATATATAGCCACCACTGCCAGCCAGCCTTTTGTGACTTCTGGGTATCTGAGCTCTAATTCTCAAGTTTGCACAGTATTCTCTCTCTCTCTCTCTCTCTCTCTCTCTCTCTCTCTCTCTCTCTCT
>JADRCH010000030.1:7459988-7544610 GCA_019843965.1 Rhynchomys soricoides
TTAAACATAGATGTGGCTGCAAGATGTGGTTCCAATAAGGTAGATATCTGTCAGATCATTCAACCACCTACAACCTTCTGGGATTGACCAAATTTTTATTGAAGTTGCTGTGTTGGTAATCATTTTATTGGGTTAATATTTAAAGAACACCTGGCTTAAACTCTAGGTTTCCAGATAGTGTTAGTTTCACATGAATAGGACTCAGTGGTTTGAATCCATATTGATGGTTCTGAATTTAACATAAGCAATGCAGGCTTCTATGAAATGTCATCAAAGAGCCAGTGGGTGACCAGGAAAAAGACATTGTAGAATTTTCCTCTGGAGAGAAACACAAACTGTAGATGATCAGATGAATCCCAGCATGGTTATGTGCTGAGAAGCACAGCAGTCAGACACACAACTGATAGCAGAGGAGTATTTTAACTCTTTTAGTGTTCTGCTGGGCAGTTTAGAAATTGTCAATAGTATTTCCAAATTCCGCTCTCATAGAGACCAGCACTGCATTTATTCTGAGCTTAGGACTGCTCCCCCAGGGGTCACAAACAGGAGCAATAATCAATCATTCATATGGATGTTTGATTTGATTCATGGAGGACAAAAAAACCTAAAAAATAAAAACCAACCAAACAAATAAAACCAGATTTCTGACATGTATGTCATCTTCTGTCTTCTAAAAAGAGCTACATATAACCATAGATGGAGTAAGTGCTATGGAGTAATTCAAACCTGCAAGCTGCAAGTCAAACTCCTGAATGGTATCAATGGTTCAAATGAAAGGAGAGGAATCATTCTTAAGAACTGTAGGCAGAATTGAGTGGAGGAGATGCTGTCCTGAATGGGCAAGGTACAGGAATTTCTCCAAGGAACATTCATATATTCAAACTCTTGAGCTTAACAGATTGCTCCTAGATACTTACATTCAAAAATAAAGAATGATTTGGCTTGTGAAATAAAATATTTCAATTTTCATATGAATATAACTAGAAATTGTTAAGCATACTAAACTGTTTAGCTGAAATGGAATTCTGAAATTCTTTCAAAATAATTCTAAGAATTTATACTACACTTCCTTTCAACATCTGCACATTGTCTCTTTAAAACTTCAAAGACAGATTATTACACACACACACACACACATAGAGTGAAAGAGTGAGACCTATATACACATGTATATCTAAATTTATACTTGCACTGTGCTAAAATGTATTAATCAAATTTTTTGTTCTACTCTTAGTCCTAAGAGTGAACTTGTATATTTCCTACATGAGCTCCGTATTTACCAGTATCCTATTGTTAGAACTAAATATCTGAGCCTATATAGTTTATATAGAAGAAAGTTCAGTGGGATCCTTGATGTTCTATCTTTACACTAAGCAACCTAGAGGATGAAAAGAAAGTCTGATGTGTGTTGGCACTAAACCCAGGTTCTGTCTTAGAACAACAAGACCTCTTGAATGATGATTCTTCTCTGTCTCACGGGAGTGTCGACATTTACACTAAATTACTATGATAATGTTTGGAAATAAAAGTCTCCTAATTTTTATTCCCCTTTTTCTTTTTATTGAATTTTTTTTCACATACAAGACATCCCCATTACTGTTTCCACTCCCTCTATTTTTTGTTCTTCTGGAGGTACTTGACTTTTATTAGAGAAGAAAACAGTAGTCCACAGCCTGAAAAAACTCTAACAATAAGAAATCAGAATGTACTTTTATATAAACAACCAAAATCAATTGAATATCCTTAATAAAGAAGACTCTGACAAAGAAGGAATGAGAGAGAGAGAGAGAGAGAGAGAGAGAGAGAGAGAGAGAGAGAAAGGCAGGCCAACATAACAAAGTGAAGGTAAGCTGTGAAATAGACTTTAATTTAAATCCTAACAACGGATAAAGGAAAGTCCATAGACAAAAGCAGGCTGTTCAGACATTAGATTCCTAGTGTGACCCAGTGACTATAACTAGTGACTTTTACTTCTACATTGAAAAGTCACTTCTAAAAAAAAAAAATAATGAGCCTTTTTCCCAGTATGCATTAAAACTGTTTAAGTTCATTTCTGTCATTTATAGAACTTGACAGCAAAGAAAAAAAATAATGGTTGAAAACAGCTGTGTGGAAAGAGTATCTCAAAAACATACTGGTTACAAGTCTCTAGCGATAAAACCTACAGGAGAAGATGGCCATTTGGATAGAAGTTGAGTGATATATATCATAGAAGATGATGCATTGTCTCACAGGAAAGTCAAATTTTAATTTCTAACTATATGCCAAAAATATTTGTAGCACCATATGCCAAGAGATATATAGGTGATATATAAAACATTGACTAACACCTCATTTAGCTTGGAGAAATGTGTGTGTGTGTATGTTTGTGTGTGTGTGTGTGTGTGTCTATGTTTCTGTTTGTATGTCTATGTGTCTGTGTGAGCATGTGGTATTACAAGATGCTGTGAATCACCTAACATTTGCATTAGGAATCAAACATTTACAATCTACAGGTTGCAATTCTAACAATGTTTTATTGTTTAGGATCACTAAGAATAGAATGTAAAAACAATTCCTGTACCTAAGGCTCAGGGAAGTGGAGAATCTTAGGAAAGATTCTAAGAACAAGAGGATCAGAGATATTGCTGTTAGTCTATGTCTCCTAGTAACATAAGAATCTATACCAATTAAGACTTACTAGCATGGATGCCAAACAAGAACTGAAGAAGCATGACAGCAACAGATGGCAAAGAATAGGGAGCAAAGACCACAAGGCTTGGACCTACTCAAAGAATTATAGGCAACTAAGGGACTAAGATAATGGAAGAAATAGTGTTCCTCAGAAAAAATGATTATCCAATATAAAATGGTCAGACCTAAAAACATACATACAAGTTATATTATATAATCTGATCAGGCTGTGTTTAGTAATATGTATGTAAATGGATGTTATGTTGAAGTCCATAGCCCTATTGTCATGGGGACTGTACTGATTGATGTTCATGGGTTTTGTTGAGAATGAGAGACATACTAGAAGGCTTCTGGGAAACTGCCTCCACTAAAAAGAAAATCATCTTCATCAACAACTATACAGGAAGCCACTGAAGAAAAATCTCTTCATTCTTGATGGTTTCTGGTGGGGTTAAGGGTGGGAGTGAGGAAGGACTCTTTTGTTTTAAGGGTCTGGTTATTGGAAGCTTGACCATGCTCCAGTGAGTATATTGGCAACATAATTTGGGCTTGGTGTATGTTTTACTCTTTTCTTCTTTGTTTTGTGATGATCACAAGGATGGAGGAATGTACATGGGAGGGCTAGGAAATGAGTATAATTGGGGTGCATTGTGTGAAATTCCCAAGTCATCATTAAAATATTAGGTTGGAAAAAATATATACAGTCTGTCTGCCTCTTCTTCTATAATGTTCCTCAAGCTTGAGATGCAAGAATTAGTTTTACGGTTTTCTCTCAATGATCTTAAAAAATAAACTATATTGATACAAATTTAGCATCTATGTTGTAAAGGTACATATAACCTTCAATAAACATCTTCCTATCTGAATGCATTTGAGGCATTTTGCCATTATATAGACACACACACACACACACACACCACCTGAAATGTTATATTCCCACATCTATAATAAGTGTATATTCTACATCAATAAAAGCCCAATTATAGATGTGTATATGAGTGTGTATGAATATGGGGGGGGCAAAATTGTGTGTACCTGCACCTGTTTACACATGCTTGAGGAGGATAGACGTTGGTTTTGTCCCTCAAGATCTAGCCTCTTTCATTTGGACCAGTATCTCATCTGCTTGGAAAACATTGTTTAGGCTAGGCTTCCCATTCAGTGGTACTGAGTGGTCTACCTGTTCTGGCCTCCTCTGTGTTTGTGATTAAAAGCACACAACTTTGTAATATTATGAGGTCCAATCTGTCGATTCTTGATCTTAGAACACAAGCCATTGTTGTTCTGTTCAAGAACTTTTCCCCTGTGCCCATGTGTTTGAGAATTTTCCCCACTTTCTCTTCTGTCAGATTCAGTGTATCTGGTTTTATGTGGAGGTCCTTGATCCACTTGGACTTGAGCTTTGTACAGGGAGATAGGAATGGATCAATTCGCAATCTTCTACATGGAGACCGCCAGTTGAACCAGCACCATTTGTTGAAGATGCTGTCTTTTTTCCACTGGATGGTTTTAGCTCCTTTGTCAAAGATCAAGTGACCATAAGTGTGTGGGTTCATTTCTGGGTCTTCGATTCTATTCCATTGATCTACCTGCCTGTCACTGTACCAATACCATACAGTTTTTATCACTACTGCTCTATAGTACAGCTTGAAGTCAGGGAGGCTGATTCCCCCAGATGTCCTTTTATTGTTAAAAATAGTTTTTGCTATCCTGGCTTTTTTGTTATTCCATATGAATTTGAGAATTGTTCTTTCTAAGTCTATAAAGAATTGGGTTGGGATTTTGATGGGGATTGTATTGAATCTGCAGATTGCTTTCAGCAGGATGGCCATTTTAACTATATTATTCTTGCCAATCCATGAGCATGGGAGATCTATCCATCTTCTGAGGTCTTCTTCAATTTCTTTCTTCAGAGACTTGTTCTTGTCATACAGATCTTTCACTTGTTTGGTTATAGTCACACCAAGATATATTATATTGTTTGTGATAATTGTGAAGGGTGTTATTTCCTTAATTTCTTTCTCAGCCTGTTTATCCTTTGAGTATAGGAAGGCTACTGATTTGCTTGAGTTAATTTTGTATCCATCCACTTTGCTGAAGTTGTTTATCAGCTGTAGCAGATCTCTGGTGGAGTTTTTCGGGTCACTTAAGTATACCATCATATCATCTGTAAATAGTGATATTTTTATTTCTTCCAATTACAAAGCTTCTGTAAGGCAAATGGCATTGTAAATAGGACAAAACGGCAACCTACAGATTGGGAAAAGATCTTTACCAATCCTATATCCGATAGAGGGCTAATATCCAATATATACAAAGAACTCAAAAAGCTAGACTCCAGAGATACAAATAACCTTATCAAAAAATGGGGAAGATAGCTAAACAGAGAATTCTCAACTGAGGAAACTCGAATGGCTGAGAAGCACCTAAAGAAATGTTCAACATCCTTAGTCATCAGGGTAATGCAAATCAAAACAACCCTGAGATTTCATCTCACACCAGTCAGCATGGCTAAGATCAAAAACTCAGGTGACAGCAGATGTTGGCGAGGATGTGGAGAAAAAGGAACACTCCTCCATTGCTGGTGGGAATGCAAGTTGATACAACTTCTCTGGAAATCAGTTTGGCAGACCCTCAGAAAAATGAACATAATACTACCTGAGGACCCAGCTATTCCACTCCTGGGCATATACCCAGATGATGCTCCAACATGTAATAAAGACACATGTTCCACAATGTTCATTGCAGCCATATTTATAATAGCCAGAAGCTGTAAACCACCCAGATGTCCCTCCACAGAGGAATGGATACAGAAAATGTGGTACATTTACACAATGGAATTCTACTCAGCTATTAAAAACAGTAACTTTATGAAATTCACAGAAAAATGGATGGATCTTGAAAATATCATCCTGAGTGAGGTAACGTAGTCACAAAAGAACGAACATGGTATGTACTCACTTATAAGTGGTTATTAGCCAAAAAGATCGAAATACCCAAGAGTCACCTCACAACAACAGTAGGGCGAAGTGTGAGGTCCCAGATGGAGGACTTGGAGAAGGGACTGAAGAAAATGAGGGAGTTTGCATCCCCAGGGAGGCAGCAACAGTGGCAACTGGCCTGAACCCCCTGATAATCTTGGAGAGTGATCCACCAACCAAAAAACACACATGGAGTGACCCATAGTTCTGGCCACATATGCGGCAGAGGAGGGTCTTGTAGCCATCAGGGAGAGGAGAGGCCCTTGGCCCTGAGAGTGTTAGATTCCCCCAGTATAAGAGAATGCCAAGGAGGGAAGATGAGTTTGGGTGGGTGAGTGGGTGTGAGAATACCTCCATAGTGGCAGGGGATGGGGTAGGAAATGGGGAGGTTCCAAAAGGGAGATCTGGAAAGGGGAAAACATTTGAAATGTACATATAGTAGGAAAAATAAAAAAAATTAAAATTAAAATTAAAAATAAATAAATAAATAAAAGCACACAACTTCAAGCCTGGAATTTTTTAATGGTTTCTGGAGATGAAAGCAAGGCCATGCAATTGTCATTTAAAGTGAGCTGTATAGCTTTCAACTCAGTTGAGGCATTCCTTTCTTCAGAGAGGCAATTCAGTCTTAAGCTAACTAAATTTATATGTCTTAGTAAGGTCCGAAAGTTACTAGACTCACACATTCCTCTTCAAGTTCATTAAAGCAATAACCTAGAGAAGATTCTGGACTGTGGAGCTGTCTCCAACAGCTACAGAATTCTCTGCTCATATGAACTTTGTGAGTCTCATCCATGGTAAGGTTTCCAAAGTCTCCCATGCTCCTGTAGGTAAGTCCTCACCTGGGCTCCTGTAAATAACTTCAGTCTATTCATATTTTCATAAATCTCAACTTCAGTGGTATTTGTCCTTTAGCTTTCCTTTGGTGCCCTGTCTGGGATGAATTGATGTTTGATCATGCCTCTACAGGAAAATCACCCACCACACAATTCTGAACCTAGTAACTGTTTGGGAACTCAATGGTTATTCTGAGGGTATGTGGCAGTTTTTAACATCATCTTTTAAAAACATTTAGGGAAACATCATAGAAGTGGAAGATGGTATCAGATAGGAAATACAGATGATCTGTAGATGGTAGATGAGACAGAGATAAAATGTCTGCTGAAGATAGAAAGATGATGGATACTGACGTGTTAATAAAACTTACACTCATAATAGAGTCTTAGTTCTCAACACAATTTCCCAACTCTACAAAGTCTTGTAAGAGATTGTTATTCACACTAATCTAATAATATAGTCTTTTCTAACTGTCATCACTGTCTCACCACCTCTAGTTACATGGCTCCTAAGGATTTTATTAATCTTCTTCCTTTTTGCTTTCGTCCGTACTCTTTTGGTTCTGAATCAACTCAATTTCTTTTATGCTTCCACATTCAAATTCTTTTTCACAGTGAAGACTCCCGGTTACTCCGAGGGATAACCTCACATTCCATTTCTGTTATATACCAGCATTTTGAAGAATTCAATGCAAAGCAGCTATATTATAGATGGTGTGGTGGTGGGGGGTGGTAGTGGTGGTGGTGGTGGTGGTGGTGTGTGTATGTGTAATGACTATTCATGGATGTCAAGATATCCCAATGCAGGGGAATGTAAAAGCCACAGATGGATATTGGGTATCTCCTCTGACAAGCTCCTTCTTTTTAGAAACACCATCTCACAGTTAACCTAAAGCTTGTTTTTCAGATATATATGCTATCTAGTCAGTTGATAAAATCTGCCTGTTGTCATGACTCAGCCCTCAGTTTCAGTTCTACACATTCTAGGAATTTGGAATCAAGTCTACTTACTCACATAGCATGTACTCTTACCCAATGAGCCATCTCCTAGCCTTCTGAATTTCAGCTCAGACAAAATGGCATTTGTTGAGATCCTGCAATAGCGTTACCAAGTACTGACCATTTTATATAATTAATCTCATTTAAGGAAGCTCCAATTTCCAAACTGTGGAGTTATGTGTTGTGTCAACTTTGTAGACAAACTGAACTGTAGAATGTCAAAGGACTTGCTTAATGTTACACAGCTGATTGATAATAAAATGAACTTAAGTTACTCCAATGAGTAAACACTATTTTTAGATTCATGGTTTTTAGCTACACATCTGCTTCCTTGGCTGGTTTTATCACACCATGTTTGTTTAGTGTATGTGTGTGTGTGTATGTGTGTGTATGTGTGTGTGTGTGTATGTGTGTGTGAATGCATCTATTCTGTGTTGGGTATGTGGAAGTCAAATAGCAGATAATAGGAATCATTTCAATTTCCTCCATATATATCTGAAGGATCAAACACAAGTTGTCAGGCCTGGCAGCAGATGCTGTCACACTGAGTGATTTTATTTTCCTCCTGTTTATTTTATGTACTTCTGGGACAATTATCTGAGTCTATTAGTTCCTCTAGCCTACTCAGCTGACCCAAGACCCTGCATACTGCAGTTGCTTTAAAAATAAAAAATAAAAAGAAAGAGAAGAAGAAGAAGAAGAAGGAGAAGGAGAAGGAGAAGGAGAAGGAGAAGGAGAAGGAGAAGGAAGAAGAAGAAGAAGAAGAAGAAGAAGAAGAAGAAGAAGAAGAAGAAGAAGAAGAAGAATCAGAGCAAGAGGAAGGAGAAGGAGAAGGATCAGAAGCAGAAGCAGCAGCAGAAGCGGCAGCGGCAGCGGCAGAAGGAGCAGGAGCAGGAGCAGGAGCAGGAGCAGAAGCAGAAGCAGAAGAAGAAGAAGAAGAAGAAGAAGAAGAAGAAGAAGAAGAAAGTAACTGTAACTTTTTTTTTTTTTAAAGGTAAATTGGGGCCAAACAACTTAGCATTTTGTCCTAAAATGGCATAAGATTCATTGTCACAGAGGTGAATAAATGCCATATTCAGCTCCTACTTTAGAAATGATAAATTTAGGAACAAAAGATAGTATCACTGATGAATGTTTTGTCAACAGGGAACATAAATCAAATGTAGTGATCTACTTGAAGTAAAAAATATATGGTTACACTTGAAAATATTTACTTCTTACTAAATAAGGTACTGCATTAGAATCGCCCATCTCCACTTGTTATATTGTATTCAATTACCTACTAACTGAACTTTGTGCTGGTAAGCTAAACTTTCTTTAAGCTGGTCAAAAAGAAAAAGCCTAGCAATTAAACATACCATGAAGACTGATCGACTCTCTTTTCTTCATTCTCAATTGCCTTAGCCTATATTATGCCCTTTAAAAGACAAATAAATGTCACTTCTTTAAGGACAGCTTTAGAATTTTCAGCTTTCTGTTGATTGACACATCTTGTGTTTATGACAAAATCATTTTTACATCTTGTCAAGTTTGTTGTAAAGCTTAATCGAGGACATGAGACATAACTAAGCTTTTATGTAATGGTCATCTGGTATTAAGCAAAATGAAATAGCCTTCATTTGATTATTTAACTATGACATTAAGGTAATGATGCAAATTTTTAAAAAGATCAGGAGGCATTTAAAGATTTTCTGCAGCTGTCACATGAAATATGGACAAACAGGACAGCTCAGAGCTACTGCTCAATGAATGTGGGCAGACAGGACAGGACAAGAGAGTATTGAGCTACTACTGTGGAGTTTTCTAGAGTGACTCATCTTCATTTTTATTTATTCTCACAGAACTCAAGCTTCTGTAAGAAGCAAACGTGAAGAAAATGATCATTTAAACCCAAAATGTATTGCAAAGGGCCTGATAGTCCAACTGAGATCCCTATCCACTAAAATAAGTTGGTACCCATATTTTGTAGAGACTATGGGCAGCCAAACCTCTTGCCCTCTGCTTAAACACAAATTTCATGTTGGTAATAAATATGTGCTTGTAACATCACTGTAAATATTATTTGCCATGCTTCCCAACATCTCCACAGACATTTATATATTAATTATCTCTTTACTTGGCCAATTGGGGATTTGCCACTTGGTCTAGCTTCTTGGGGCTACCATTGAAAAGATATTGACCCAAACTACCCTAGCAATAAAAATTAAGGCATAATAATAATAATAATAATAATAATAATAATAAGCTATTCAAATTATCTAAGATATTCCAGAAAATAGTCAAGAAATACATAGAATTCTCAGTATTCAAGAGAACTAGATGTTCCTGTGAAGGACCCATGTTCTTCTCCCAGCTGCCACATGACAGCTCACACCTGTCTATCACTATTTCTGGGTCCTTTTCTGACTTCCTCATGTTGAAGCCGTACACATGATATACGTACATATCTGTGGGCAAACTCTCACAACCAAAAATATAAATAAATAAAAGTTGTTAAAATAGCCATTTCTACCCCATTGTATGAAAATCTCAAAATATCACCCAGCAGTTACAGTAAAAGGAAAGAGAGATCATAATTGATTATAAACCAAAGATAAAACATATCACTTATTTTTTCCAAGCACGAGATATTGCCTTTGAAATGTTTCTTGTTGAAAACATGGATGATTTATGAAAAAGCATAACAATAAATTAGGAGAAAATAAACTCATTTTCAGTCCACATTACTTTTCTTGATTTTGTAAGGCTGCAGCATCTTATTAAAGATTTAGATTAAAAATGTTAAATTTATTCTAAGGGAAAACAAAAATAAGTCATAGTTACAATTTTGTTGGCCTGACAGTATCTAATTGGTTAAAAGCAGCCATAGATTAAATAAATGTTTTGCTTTGAACAAATGTGTCAAGTCAGGCTTTTCTTATGCTATGGGGAGTAATAAAGTGATTCTTGTGGTGTTCATAGTTTATGAATATGAATATCACAGTCACCACGCAAATGTATCGTGTTCTTTGGTAGCACCTAACTTCCTTGCTATGTGAACTTCCACAGCTTACTTGTATCTCATGTAGAAAAGAAATTGTTCTCATCCTCTAAAAAGTGATCCCATAAAGACTCTTGATGAGGGCTAGAGATAGGTTAAAAGTACCTATACCCACAGCTGCCTATAGTTCCAGCTCTAAGGGACCTGAGCCTCTCCTGTGGTTTCTATAGGCACCCTCATGAATATGGACAAACCTACATAGAGATGCAAATACGTATTATCAAAAATACAATAAATCTTTTAAAAGTGACTTCCTGATTAAATGAGTGTTACATGTGACTATAATGCAGCTTCTATATTTTAGTTTCCAGTATCTTCTTCCCTTTACTTCTTCCCCTTACTTCTGGTCCAAGATTGTACTTCTGCCTATACATCTGGAGGTGGCTGTAGTCAGTGATTATCGAAGACTAAAACAGCTTGAAGTATAAACTGTTATTATGCTGTTTCTAAAACAGAAAGCAGAGAGTGTAAGTTTTTAAGGGGAAGCTGCTGACTCCTGAGTCAGATCTGGTGGAGTCTCTGATTAGTCACAAGAGTTGTACAGCCAAATAAAAATGTGCTTTAGTGGTCAGGTCCTTCTACAATGATGCGTTCTAATCGAGGTATATTGCTATTCCTAGTACATATCAGTTTTCCTTTCTTGGTAGCACTTCTTTAAGGAACTTATTTAATTCTACTTATGTCCAGAAGACTGACTTCCCTGCAAAGACACTGAGAATGTAAAATCAATTGCCCATCCCATCCTTTAGTACCCAAGGACGTCTGACCTTACAGCTAGACTGAAATGTGAAGCTTGATATCAGCTTGGAGAAAGAACATAGAGTTTATGGAGTACTATCTTTTAGTATCCAGTGTATTTATGAACCCAAGAAGACACTCATATGGTACCCTATACTCCTAAGGAAGAACGTATGAGTTCAGGCACTGTAGATAGAAGTAGACCCCACTTAACAGCACTTCAAATGGCTCACTAGAGGATTTCTTATCAGCACATGTCTGAAGGTTTGTAGACCAAAAAGGAAGCATACACTTCCTAGGCAACATCAAAAGGGTTGCATAGAAAACAGCTTCATCACAGCTGCTACTAGAACTCTATTTCCAGGAATCAGCATGCAATTTCAGTATTAACTATAGCCAAAGTTAACTGAACATGATCAGCAAAAAAGAAAATGCCACCTCTGGGGGCGATACTGAAAAGAATATGTGCTATGAGCACCTCTGACACTCTCACAGTTTACGAGCTCATAAACCCATGTGATAAAGTCACATTGAACAGCTACAGTTATAGAGGTTTGGTTCCTTGAGAAATAAAAGTTAGTTTATACATCTAGTCAAAGTCCAAATATGGGTGCTTCATAAGTATAAAAAGCTCAGAAATAGCCTGAAGGGAAGAGAGTGATGGCAGTGGTGTCCCCTTGAAAGTATGGATGGGCTCTGCAGAAAGTATCCCCATTACTATATGTATGATTTCCCCATCACAGGGAAAGGTCCGTAAAACCTGTAGAGTACTTGGTACTTGGATCCATGGAAAGAAATGTATATACATGATGCAGGAAGTTGAAAGTGAGAACAATCCATATAGACAGTAAGGTTTTAATAGAATAGCTTTATTATTCCTCTGAGCATTCCACCCAAAGTATTTTGGACATATCCATCCCACTCAATTCTTCCCCTTGCTACCCTTTCAGCTCTTTCATCCCTGGACAGCCAATTTAGAGAATGCTTTGTCAGTTCCCCTTCCTGCTTCTCCTCTTTCTCTTCTTCCCCCTTTTCTTTCTCCTCCTCCTCCATCAAAGGTGTGTTACCAAGCTAACCTTGTGATTGGCTCTGATCTTGTGTCGAGTCACTATACTCAGAGTCAAACCATTTAAAAACAAAACCTAAATGAATCCCCTCTCCCAGGAGCTATCAGATGCTAGTTGCACCTCAGCTTGTTGTGGATTTACATGTCCAATCCCTCAGCTTGGCAATTTGTAACCCTGAAGCTTGCATTCCTGTTCTGCAGCCCATAATTATTAAATATGTTCTACACTCTGAAGTTCCTTTCCATGTCTGCAGCATGTTCACACTTTTCTCAACAAGTGTTTGTGGCTTTCATGATTTTGACACAAAAACAAGGCAGAACTCTCCCTTAAAGTCTGTACTGCCTTTGATAGCTGACATTGGTTACTTAGTTCCCCACGTGTCTTGACAATTTTCCTAAGCTAAATGGCAGTCATGGTTATTTATTTTCTACTCTTTGGGATTTTTTAAAAAGTTTTATTATTCCTTTTGTTTAGATTATATTTTAAAACTCTTCTCTCAGCTGTCTTCTTCAAAATCAAGATCTCCATCACTCTTTAGTAAACACTTCTTATAATCCCAAATAAATATGCAATTGTGTGCTCATTGCATGAGCACTGCTTGATGCAGTACTGAAACTGACAACCCATGAGACAGAACTGGAAGAGAGGATTACTCCCAAAGCGGACAGCAGCTGAGGATGCATCAGGATTATGTTGCAAAGCAGTGTGCAGTACAACCTTTATCTCTTGGCAGTCGCTCTTTTCTAAGGGCCAATGTTTATATAAAGGAAATAAGACATGAGAAGTGTCTTATTGATTGCAGATGAAATGATGGCACCATTTTCAGGAGTGACAAAATGTTGTCACTTACTGCTAGGGTTTAGGGCACAGTAATTAGTGAAATCATGTGAACTTGGTCTTCAAACAGTTTAATAATGGTAAAAAAAAATCATCACAAGCTCAAGTCAGAATAGAGATGGTAGAAAGACTAAAGATAATCTCTCTCTCTCTCTCTCTCTCTCTCTCTCTCTCTCTCTCACTCTCCCTCTCTCTCTCTCCCTCTCTTCTTCCTTCCCCCTTTTCTCAACACCTCCCTTGATATTTATAGCTACATTTCAAATTGCAGGAGATATTATTTCTGTTCAGCACTGAAGCACTGTTCAGTTTGGAGACGTTGCCTATTCTCATGGATTGAACTAGATAGTGTTTCCTCAAGAGAAAAAGTATATACAGCACCTTGGCATACACACATAACAATGATGCTTATCTTCTGATTACAACACGCCATAGACAGAATCAGACATATAGTTTATGGGTTCAAGGTGAAAGATACATGGAGTTCCTTTTGAGAAATGATCAAGAATGTCAAAATGATGATAAGAAAGTATCAGAGTTCTCTAAGCACATGTCCCATATGACCATGCAAGTCATACTCCGCAGACACTGGAAAGCAGGAAATGACAGTCTGGCGGTTGAATAAAGAATATGCCCTGCCATTCTTAAAATTCTGAAATTATGTCATATTCCAAGTATTTGGGTGAAAGTCAATCCAGGCTGCTTATTAAAATGCAGCCCTATGAGTAAAGGGGCATACTATGTGCTGGTTCACCCCTGGCCAGTTAAATTTGTCTGGAATCTCTAATGATGGCTTTGGCAGTTGATAGAACTACATGACTCATAGCTGACTCAGAGCTAAAATGCAGGGTGAGTCTCTGAATCAGCTGCCTCCTGGGTAACCTTATCAAACACATCAGACTTTTACTGGTAGGATGACTTCCAACTATAGGAATGACAAAAAGCATTTCTAACTGACAAATTAATGTTAATTCACACTTATTAAAATCCATTTTCTTATTGCCCTATCAGTTGACATACAATAACAGTATGTGTGTATGTGTATGTATATATGTATATGTAATATGTGTAATATACATATATATGTGTGTGTATGCATGTATTTCTGAGCCTATACTTTGAGTTATTTTAAGACTACTGAAGGTTATTATTATGGTTGTTGCTATTATTGTTATTAATGTGTTATAAATAGGAAAGTATAATGAGCATTTATCCTCTAACTTACAATAATTTATACTGTGGTGCATATATTTTAAATATTTTCCTCAATATTTACTTGAGAAAATTATTTCAAAGCAAAGAAAGACATTATCAAACTTATTTGTACATGCACAATCTTCAAATAATTTTGTAGCACACATCTTTCTGAATTCCAAATTATTAATCCTTTTGAATTACACTTGGTTGTGTCTACAAATTCATTAGAATTTACTCAGTTGGCCTCAATTTTCAAAATAAAATTTGAGACAGAATTTTTTTTTAAATTCTGACTCTTATATGGAAAACTTAATATTTGTTTGGTTATCTGTTTGTGCCCCCACCCATAACATTCTTTATCCTCTCTGCACTAAGGTTATTCTCTGGTGAATTTTCTAAGTTTTAATTCTCCAGTACTACTTGGGAATCATTTGCATGTAATGCAAGCTGATAAAAATAGCAAGATCAGAACTGTATTTTAAAGTACAATAAATATTTTGCATTTCTATCTTATAATAACATTAAAAATCTGAAGAATAAATGTAACATATTTTTATATCTGACAAAAAAAGGTAGAATGGCTGCATTCTATCTTTATGTGAGCCAAATGATTCTTCTGGATGTGAAGTAAAGTAATCTCTTTCTCTCTAACTCTCAAGATCACTTTGACATCTCTGAGATTTAAGGCAGGGAATAGGGGCTGAGGAAAGAGCTCAGAGGCTAAGAATCTTGTTCTTGCCAAGGACCTGAGTTTGGTTCCCAGAATCCAAGAAAGATAATACATTTTCTGTAACTCAAGCTCCATAGGACTGACTAGACACCATCTTCTGGCCTCTGCACACAATGCACTTATTCAAGTGTACAAAGTCACAAACAACCACACATATATCCATAATTTAAAATAACTATAAAATGTTTAGCATACAAACAACAAACAAATGAATAAATCAGGGCATTGCTGAGCTGCAAGACAGTCCTTACCACTTGTGACTTTTAACATTAACAGACTTTATAGGTTCAAGAAGCAATGCTTACAGGTGGCATAGTTCAGGAATTACTGTCTCTGTTTTTTGAGTTCTTGTTCTCACACCTGTATATTTACATAAGTATATCTCATAGATTGAGACTGTTCCTCTGCCATAACAAATTAGTCTAGGATATCTGTAAACTATATTGCATTTTTTGTTATGTTTTAAAGCTATGAAGTCTGAAAACATATAAGCAAAGTCATGTGCAGTGAGAACTCGTTTCTTATGGGTTGTACGGTCTCATAGCATCTCACAAGGTAGTGAGAAAGAAGAGGGCCTTCATGAGTCCTTCAATCCTCTTTTTATAAAGCCTTTCATCCTATGTATGCAATCAGAAACTGCATGATGGAATTACATAACCTGTTACTGGAATTTTTTAAAAGTTTCAGAAGCCCATACTATCAATCTCACTGGGAAAAGATGAATTAAGAAAGAAACTGGACATATACTCATGATACGAATAGACCCTAGTGAGGAGTTTATCACTTCTGTATAACTAAATTGGCATAGTGTTAAATAAAATATCTTCTAAATATCTATATCTACAGCCCTATACAAAAGATATTCTCACGGTTAATTAAAGAAGCATCTCTTTGATATGAACATTGGTGAATGCAGAAGTTTGTAGCTGCCCAGGAGGCTGAGAATATGTTGAGAGCCTGTCCCTAAACAACACATTTATGTCAACCTCTCTAAGACTCAAAGAACACCAGGAAAGAAGGAACAGAAGTATGTAAGAGCTTGAAGATGGAACTAAAGAGTCGGAAATGCTGCCATCATCCACTGCAAACATGTTCTCATGGTACTGGAGCTACCTACAGTGAACTTACAAAAGACATCCCCTCCTTATCAACTGTTAGTGGCTGGCAATGACTTATCCCTTCCCGATGAACTACTGCGTATTTATAAATCATGGGAAAGGTCAGTCATTGTCTTCAGTTCGGTATCCACTGCTGAATTTAGAACTCCAAGAAAGACTTCTGAACCTACCCTCACATAGAAGGCCTTGGTCAAGCTCCATGGTCCAAAAACAAACTAAGAAGTATGAGCTCTGTCCTTTTCAGATAAGTTTTTAAGTGGGTTTTGAAAACCGATGGTAACGGGAAAACTCAAGAGGAATTTAAAAGAATCTATCTCGATACCCACCATCTGGCACTTTCTCTTTGTTTCTGTCCATTTGCATTTGAGAGAGGTCCTGTGCTTAGAGGAGAAATTAAAACAGAAAAAATTGCTTAAGAATTATAGAAACTCTTTCTATGGCATATTCTGACACTCATATGGCATGCTATATGAATGTAATAGTTCTGGCTTCTTACATATAAATTGTTCATTTGTTAACTGATATTCTGTTTTTTCATACTTATTTTAAATAAATACTATAAGCTATAAAACATTCATAAAAGCTACTACTTTTTGTTAGCATTTCTTCTATGCTCTGCCCAACAGTTACTTAACAACAGCCAGGTAGAAGTCTGGCTTGTTACAAAAGTACTGTGTGCCCCTCCCCTCTGACTTCTCTCTTCTTCCCTCTCTGTCCTCTCCCCGACAGCCCTCCACATGTTCCCAGCCAGCCTCTTCTCTTCTTTCTCTCTATTCTCTTTCTGTTCTTCTCTTTTCTCTTCCTCTGCCTCTTTTCTCTCCTCACCCCCTTTCTCATACCCCAAATAAACTTCATTTTATATTAGATTCGTTGCATGGCTGGTACCTTTTGGGAGTGCCTGGGCATGGACCCACTGCAGCACTCATTCCTGCTGCATCTTGCTGCTGCATTACAAAACATATCAATGGTGCTGACACTCGGATTCTTAAACTCAAAGGTTCATGGTCCTACTAGAGTGTGGACCATATCCCAACAAGCCCACCTAACACTCAGGCTCAAGATCTCTCCATCAAACATCAGCAATTTAGTAAACTACCTTACTCGTTGGTGTAAGCTGAAGAACTGCCAGCCATGGTCTTCACACTATGGCTGACCTTTCTTACTGAACCCCTGCCTTACAATCTCTTCCCTTGGGTGAGATTTTTCTCGTCTGGAGACACAGCTGTTGCTTTTTCACTTGATAATCCCAGTACTGGACCCTGGTTGCCACATGACGATTTGGCAATCCAGTTTGTACAGCACTTTATGTTAATATTTGTCTATTTTGGGGATGCCACTAATGGTATGAAACAATAATCTTTATTCTCACCCATGGCTATTGTGTCTTCAAAGTTACCTCCAGTCTCCCTACTGTGATGACTCCGAGACTTAAGGACTTCCAAGTTCACACACTAAATTTAACCCCAATACCCACTAGATAATAACTCCAAATGGCCACTTAGTAGCACTTTTGATCACACTACTTTAAGGAATGTTTACAACACTTGCCAGTGATCTGGAAAATGGAAGGTTTCCTATGTGCAGGTTTTCCCTACCTTCATTCCAAAGCTCTTTATTCCTCCTGTTCCCCAACTCAGATCCTATCCTTGATCTAGCTAACTCACTCTCATTCTTGCTCCTCACCTAGTACCCCACTCTGGTGCAACACTGCTACTGGCTGTTTGCTCCAGCAGATAGTCTTAAACTTCTACTTCTTGGGAAATTTTTATCTCTAGTTTATTTCCTTTTTGGTCCACATCAGCTCTAAGCCAGATATGGCAGGAAAAGAGCTGAAGGGCACAAGCAGCTAAGCCTTGCTCCCTCCACCAGAACCAGCCACAACCACAGCCATAGCCACAGCCACAGACTCTCACTGCTCTGACATGCAGGACAAATCTCTTCTCCTCACATGCATGTAAAGCCCTGCCTGCCAAGCAAGACATGTCTACTTGTCTTTTATGTGTCTATTTGTCCATCTGCTGATACATAACCAAGCTTCTTTAAGTAGATGCCCTTCCATTCTAGAATATAACATGTAAATTCCTACCACCTTTGCCTGAAGAGAGGCAGAGCTGTAGGTTCAGGGCCATCTTACATAAGGGCAGTCTATAGCTTCATTGCTATCTTGATTGACAGCATTCACATGACTGTCTACCATCTTTGTTGTGGGAAGTCCCCGTTTCATTGCCATCTTGCTTGAGAACAATCTGACTTTAAAAAGGAGGTCTCCAAAGACACTTTTCAATTGATATAAGATTTTCATATGTTTTCTATCCTGCCTTTAGGTTTAGGTTTACAACAATAAAAAGTTAAAGACCACTGCCTTAAAGATATGTTTAGCCTTGTTTTTGCTACATTAAGTTAAAATATACTCTTTATGTTTGTTAGATACGATATAAAGCAAATAAAAAAACAGACATAAAATGCCTAACTCAGATATGCTTAATAGATACTAGCTCTCAATCTTGTCAGAGATCTGCCAAATATGCTGTTAAATGTTTAAGCTTACTATGACAGACAGAGACTCCCAAATCTTAACAGTGACTACCTAAATGTGTCCAAGAAGATATGCACACATCAACAAAGGACTCTACCTGGATTGTGGTATGCTAACCACTGAGAAATACTGCTCCATTCCCTCGCCTTCTGCCAGGGCTCCCCCTAAACTGTGGACAGAGGACACCCAGAGAATTAAATATCTCCTATTGCTTCAGACAGTGTGAGTAATTTCTCTAATATTCCTCCTCCACAGGAAAAAGCCCTCTCATCTTCTGGGTCTAATGGCCAGACTGCCTCTGCCCAAGTTGTGATGGAGACCACAGGGACATGGGAAAGCTGTTTCAATAGTAGACTACAGACCAACCTCTGTCATTTTAACTAATATATGACATGTAGATTATAATTTATTCTTTCCAGATTTCTGACTACATTGACAGCTAAGCTAACTGCTTGCTTGACAGACAGATTACCCCAAGGTACTCCACCATTGTATTAACTCATTAGTCAATTAGTTACTTAGTTAAGACTGCCAGATCTCTTATCAAAAATACAGACAGGTTTGGTTCACTCACAGGCTTCATGATAACAGATACTCAACTTCACATGTAAACTTTTGCAGACGTATCATTTTTCTACATGGTATTCAGTAAATAATAATGAAAGAGGAACAATTGGGAAATTTATATAGATAACATTCTAGAGTAGTAGGAATTAAGAATTGTCTACTTCCATCAGACTTACTTGACAACGAAACTTTGCTACATTGATATGTATGATAGATATGTAAATGAGATTAGTTATAATTAGAATTTTATAAAATTGGTTCCTTTGATTACTGTCACTCAAATTAAAACAAAGAACATTGCATTTGTAAGTGCAGGTTTTGTTCAGATATTGTTCAGTCTATTATCTTCCTCTCATGTTTCATACATGAAGCTAGGACACATCAGTAACATAGCTTCTGTTCCTCCAAAGCTTGCACTAAAAGTCCAATGAGAAAATATCCAAAACAGATGAATGAAGTGAAATATTTTCTTTGTTTTCTCATAAAAATATCAGCTCTTACTACTTCTGAGGCCTTAAACTTTCTTGTTTGATTGCTTGTTTTCTTGCTTTCTTACTCTGTTCTATTCTTTCTTTCTTTCTTCTCTCAGGTATTAAATCTCAACCACAGTTTTTCTATTCCTCTTCTCTTCTAAGTGCCCCACTCCAAGATCCATTCCTCCTCTGCGAAGTATATTGGCATTTATGTCAATCTATATGAATATAGCAGTTCTATTAGAAAATATCAGCCTGCCTATGGATATCAACCAGCCATGGCATAACCAGTTACAACATAACTAGGAACAAAACTTCATATCAACTTTTGACAAGGTGACCAAGTAGAAGAAAACATGTCCCAAAAGCAGGCAAAAGAGTCAGAGAGACAGCCTCTGCTCCCTCTGTTGAGAGTCACATAAGAACACCAAGATATCTATCTATCTATCTATCTATCTATCTATCTATCTATCTATAAATGTATATATGTATATATGTATATCTATACATATCTATATATGTATATGACTTAGTGTAGACCCATATAGGCTCCCTGTTTCTCAATTTAGTCTTTGTGAGTCCCTGTGAGCCCTGCTTAGTTGAGGCTATGAGCTGTGTTCTTTATTGTGTTTGACTCCTTTGGCTCTACCATCCTTCCTCCCACTCTTCCACCAGATTCCCCAAGCTCTGCCTATTGTCTGGCTCTGGGCCTCTGAATTTGCTCCTATAAGTTGCTGGATGAAGGCTCTCTAATGATGAGCATGATAGGCTGCAGTCTACAAGTAAAGGAGAATGTCACTGGAATCATTTCATTGACTTTTTGATTCTAAACTTGGTCTCTGATCCAGCCCCTATGAAGGTTGTGGGTCCCGTGACTACTCTGTCACAGGGCATGGCCACTTGGGGAGGCTGGACTGGGAGCTTAACTGTGCTTACCCCATGCCATTGTCAGGGTGGTGCTGGAATGTAGAGAAGCACTGTACACTGCTCCAGGAGTGAGGAAGCACAGTCTGAGGTGCTGGGCTGCCGGATCTCTTACGAGGGTTTGCAGGCCTGTGACAAAGTTGGGGCCATCTGGTTCTTAGGCTCTTGGACATCTCAGCACTGCTGGGAGCCATGGAATTGCTGATAACAGAGTGGGGGCCCAGAGGTTGTATCTAACCCAGAGTTGGGGGGAAAAGGAAAGCTCCAGCTAGTCCCACAAGGAGAGTCTTTGGCTAGATGGGCAGTGGCAGTCTTGGTAGCAGTTGGGGCTGGGAGTGCAGAGAGGCCTTCTACAGGAGATTAGACAGTGGCTCTGTAGGCAAAGGCCTTCTCCATGGCTCCCCATGGTGAATCCCAATGAAAAGAGGCAGTCTATGGTTTTAAGACATTTATTGTCATGGCGGAAAGTGGTATGTAAATCCATGCCCCATTTCTCAGGGTGGGCCTGAAATTAAATACCTTTTGCAGGCAGGAATGTGTGGAAAGAAAAACTTATTTGTTTTGTCCTCTAGGGCTCTAGGTACCTTATTAGCATGAGGATCTCTGACTTCAGTCTATGTGACCAAAGCTCACCTCTCTTTTCCTATTGTCTTGGTCTGAGATGTTAGAGATGCCTCACATGGAAAGGCTTGGGGCATTGCCCTTACATGACCTATGGCCATAAATCCATGGAAGGGACATCTACATGGCAGGGGCCTAGTGCCTGGAAACAAGCAGAACTCCTACCATCCCGTCATGGTCTCCAGGGCTTCAAAGCCTTTAGCTCAACCAAGGACCAGCTCTACCTTTCATGGTCCACCTCTCCACACCCATTTCCTAGTCGTCCAAGTAGTGTTAGGCATGGGCTCCCTCTAAAAAGCATGGGTCTCCAGTTGGTCTGGTCATTGGCCACTCTCACAAGTTTTTTGCCACCTTTGCCCAAGCACATTTTGTAGTAAGACAAATTGTAGGTCAAAAGTTTTTCACTGGGTTGGTGTACCAGTATCTCCAATTGCCCTGGTTACAGAAGATAGCCAGGTTTTATAAGTGAATTAGCCGTAAAATAAAAGATAATCATGCTGAAATCCACAGACCCAGAACGGCTAAGTATTGAAGAAGGCTCAAGTGGGGTACATCAATCTCTCTGGGAAAGGAAAATAGAATAAATTTCCAGGGTGGACTCTGATAGGTGAGGATGAGAACAAGAGGGATCTAAGTGGGGGCAGGGATGTAGGGAGATAGTACTCTGAGAGAAAACTAGAATTGGGAGCATTTCTGAGGTGAGATAAAAACCTAGTGAAATTGAAACTTCTTAGATGCTACTAGTGAGACTCTGATGAAGAGTCCTAGTAATCAGGAATACAGCTTTAATTCTTAAAGCAGTTTTATGCAAATGACATTTCAGAGAAATAAACATTGATTGGAGTAATTTATTTTCATCATTCTGTTCTAAACAATAATATAATCCTCCTTATTAACCAGCCTTCATGGTATAAACCTCAACTCCCCCAAATTAAACATGTTGAAGGAAACAGAACTTAATGTTCATAAGAACTGTTGGGTTTTTAAAGTGTGAAGATTCATTACAGCTGCACTAAATCCTGTACTTTTCTATGATATATTACTTTTGTTTTGTGGCTTGAAATGACAGTTTAAAGTTTTCCAGGAAATAATCCTGAAGTTTTAAATACAGCACCATTTGTGGTCATATGTCAAACATTGACCACATTTTCTGTAATCAACAAGATCTCAAACCAACCTTCCTAGGGATAGTGCCACTGACAGTGGGCTCTCTGCTCTCACATCAATTAGCAATCGAGAACATGCCTCACAGAAATACCCACAGGTCAACCTGTTGAATGTGACCTCACTCGAGTGACCTTTTGTCTAAGTTAGCTCTGATTGTCTCAAACTCACAGTGGAAAGTAACTATGACACATGGCAATTATTTTAGAAATATGTACAAAAATATCTACCCAGATAAATTTTATATTTATACCTTTATGTTTCTCTTTTTAGTTATTGATTTTGATGATTGGTGTGCTTTCTTCTTCTGCTGTTGCTGCTGCTTTTTTGTTTACACAGGTGTGATGAACCCCTCCCTGGCCATAAACTCCCTGTGAATTCAGAGTGGTCCTGAACATCGTTCATTGCAGATATTACTCAAAAGTATCCCTTAGCCTGTCTCCACCCATCTCTTGTATTCAATCTCACAATACATCTACAAACAAATGTGATGTTTAATCATAAGCAAATATAAACAAATATACATAATGATCTTCAAATGATTCTTGAAAAGTGAAGGGAAATAGAAATGAATAATAGATGAAATACACAAGGATTCTGAACTTTTATGCCTGTTTGTTTCTTCCTTGCATGTCATAACAATTTCATATTACATTGTTAGCTATCTTGATATAGCAAACTTAAGCATTATTCCTATCATAGTGCCTGAAAGGCTTTACTACACAAAGTATGTTCTTAATAAATATTTATTGGGGTGTCATAGACAATTTTTTATTTTCTTATGGTATCTAAAACCTGATGCTTTGCATATTCAATTACCCTGAACATAAATCCCTTTGCGATCATCTTTCTGGAGAAAATGCCCAAACATCAGCAGTATTCTCAACCATTAAAAGTTTATTATCATGATAGAAAATGCAAGGCTTTAGTATTAAAAGGCTCAATAACTTAATAGTAACTTTATACTTTGTGTGCCTAGACGTTGAAAGTCACATAAATCTGCAAATTTTCAGAACGTACTACTCTCAGTTCCATACTTCTTGAGTCTATGGCTATCACCCACAAAAGACTTGTGTATCTAAGTTTTGTGCAGCTATGACTAAAGATCCTTTTGCTCCAATTCGGTATCTTTCAGAAGATTACATGGGCCAGCAGGAAGTGATGCCCTTTAGACACAGAGCCCTCTTCAAATTACTGAAACAAGAGTTCTAAAGGGTTTTTCTCACTGTGTGACTACAAAGTGTGTCTCATTAGGCTACCTATGGTGCAGCAGTTGCAGAAAAGCCTGACAGATCTAAAATGTCATTACACTCATTTTTACCATGTACTGTCATTCATGTTTACTCAGCTTTTAGTTTTCTGGAAAGACCATAATGGTTGTTCTTAATGGGAACATGCAATTTAGTCTCAGCTCTAAAATAAGGACTTTTGTTAAATTCTGTGTGCATCTTGGCAAAAATTTACCCTAGTGAACATTGAATTTATTAAGATAAAAGTCATCTCATCTCCATGCACCCACCTTCTCAGTGGCAGGTATAAAATGTACCTATTTATCAACTGTGCTCTCTGGATAGATGTGTGTATTTTTTAATGAGTAAGTATGAGTATATATACTCAACAGCATGCAATTTTATAATTGATTTATTATTTTGTGTGATTTATTAGGACTGGAGGCACAAAGTGCAGCATCACTTTCTCTTGCTTGAGTGAGAAATGAATTAAAAAACACTCAGATGTATTCAGCAGGCATAAGGCAAGTTATTAACACTGAAACATGGCTGTTGGTTATGCCAACAGGTCAGCCTACTAATACTGAATTCCATATCCAGATGGAATAACTTCTGTATAAACAGAAGACTCAATATTCTTCTTATTCCTTGTTGCTTGGGACAGCTCCTGACAACCCAAGGTCAAGGGGAAACATCATCAGAAGGACAGAGTCCACAGCTCAGAAGATTTATTTTTAAAGTATTGAGTACACATCTACTATCTTCTTTGCCTATGCCCAACATGTGTGTTAACATTTAGAAAAGAGAGACCCATGGGTTATGGAGTGGCAAGTAGGGTTTTGACGATGAATATTATTGTTATAATAAGCACATTGTGAATAAAGGAAAACAATACTTTTATTTCTAAAACGAAATTCTCAACTAAAATTTGTTCATTGTTTACTAAAACCTCAAGAAAATAAAAATATCATAATACTCTATTAATATTGTTTTAATAATGAGAAATATATTATTTACTCCATATCAAAGGTTAATTCGGGTGCTGTGCAATCATTAATTCAATTGTTTCAAAGAGCTCAGAGGAAATGAAGGAACTGAGGCTCAAGGACGTTTAGCAGTGTGTCAGTCATCAATTAGAGCACAGCTGTAGACCCTGTATCTACAATAATACATCCAGCTCTTGTCCTTGCTATGACACCCACTTGGTCTTCAGTGATAGCTTATTGTGATTGCTGACTGTGATCATGCCTGTCACATTTTATACAATGATGGCTACTGTTCACACAGATACACTGAACACTCACTTGGTAAGTTAAACATGTAATCTGCAATATAGGCTTACCCTTTAATGTTCAACAACTTTATGTAGAAATTAATTGAAGGCTTTGCAAAAGGATGTTTAGCTGCCAGTGCCAGGGTGCCTCACTGTGATGGAGTCTGGGTAGCTGTCTACAATTCACACATACAGCAGTGATGCTCTATTAAGACTTACTAGAACCTTTCAGCCAGTTCTCTGGCCACTGGTTGTATTTGATTGACAAAATATTTATATGAGCTGGCAAAGGAACTCTTTTATTAAACAAATACATCAGTGAGATACAGGGGAATGAAGCCAAGCACTGTGGGTTGGGACCACCCACATTCATCGCTACTCCATCCACCACTTTTCTGTCTCTTTGTCACATATCCCTGTTATGTGTGTATGGGAGTTGTTTTCATTTGTGTGAGCATTTGTTGCTTGAGTGTGCATATATGTTCACATGTGTGCACTTGCATGAGGTGACCGTGGGATATTGAGGATCTTTATTTGTTACATTTCCATCATGTATTTTTTTTTTTTTTGACAAAGCATTTCTCACTGAACCTGGATCTCACTGTTCAATAGGATATAGGGTATCTGGACCATGGGCCTCCAGGATCTCTCTGTCTTTGCTACCTCAGCACTGGAATTACAGGCTCATATTGCTAACTCCAGTTTTTTTTTTTTTCCATAAATACATATATTGATTTATTTAAATTGTGATTTTGGATATGTGCATGTGTGGAGAATGGCATGAAAGCAGAGCCAGAGGATAACTTGTAGGTATCAGTTCTTTCTTCCTACTCTGTAGCTATTTCATCAGGATTGGCAGCAAATGCTTTAACCTACTGAGCAATCTAGCTGGCCCAAGCTTAGCTTTTCACATGTTTTCTGGGAATGAAAACAGGTCTTATGAGTGTGCTTTGAAACAAGTGCTGTACTATGACACTCCTCAGCCCTCAGTGTTTCATTTCTGACCATTTCCATTGTCTACTTGAGTCTATTAGAACATTTCTAAGGCTATTTCATAAGTCACGCCTATTCATGAAATTGGAGTCATGTCTATATGCTCGATAATTACAAGTCTATAGTTGCTAAAAAGAAAAGAGAGAAAATTGATCCTGCACTCACTATGTTTTTATGAGCACTTTATATATGTACAATGCTTCTACATCCCCTTTCACATCCAATTATTTCCATATTCCCCTAGTTCCTCCCAAATTTACAACCTCTTTTTCTTTAATTATTATTGTAACATATATGTATATACAACCAACTGAATCCATTTAACGATGCTTATATGCACAATTCCCTATGGCTGACCACTTAGAATTGGACAACCTATGCAAGGTTTTCTCCCTAGAGAAAACTAATTTTCTCTCTCTCTTAGCAGCTATTGAACACCTATGGCTTTTTATATAGGATGAAGCCTTGTGGAATTTCCCTATCCACTTTAGAATTTCAGCTGCCATTATCATTTTGCAGGTCATGTTCAAGCAACTATATTTTGAGATTTTTATGAGTTCAATTTCTCTATCTTCTCTAAAGAGCAATATTTCACAGCTGTTGTCTTGAATCTCTAGCTCTGATATTCTCCCGGACCTCCCTCTCTTGATTTTCTCTGAGCTTCTGTGTAGGCACTGTATTGCAGTTTTAGCAAGTGGCTAATTATTTGACAACCCAGGGTCACCTAATTTTTGCAAATTGACCAGTAATGGATCCCAATAATAACAATCCTTTGTGTTGCAAAAATCATTGAGAAGGGGTGAGAGCTCCATCATCAGGCTTGACCATCACCATGCTCGTCATTTTCAGCTTGTGTTTCCTTTATGCATCATTGTGTGAAGTTTCATATGTACATGAGGTACTACACTTTTAACAACACTGCAAATCATGTTATTAGTAAAATCATAGCCAGGACAAGGAAACTCTGGGGTTTTCTATCAGGTGGTCACTTCACAGCGAGACTAAATGGCATAGCACTAATCTGAACCAAGCTACCAGGATGGCACTTCCTGAAAGTATTCCTCTGTGAGTGCTTTTCACCAGGATCATGGATGTTAAATGTGAATTTCATCTGAGTTATCATAGGACAAGTTATGTTTCATTATGACGAAATTAACTGGACTAATAGGGGAGCCTTTGTCTTCTACCGATTATCATCTAGAAGACTGGAGCCATTTAAAAGGGAAAATGTCACCCCTTACTTGTCAGGCTCACATAATTCTGGTTTCTTTTTGGGGTAGGTTAACCAGAGCTTTTTTGGTGTACCAGCATCTCAAAGTTACCAAACTCCTTTATATTTGATTACATCATGTTGAGCCCTAAAATTCTATACTTATACACTAGGAATAGTTGAGGTCTTAACTCTAAAATACAGACTGTTTCAGAAACCTTGCATTCTTTTCAGGCTTTAAAAAAATGAATCCAGGGAAAGAGAACCAGTTCCTCCTGTTTGAGGCTGAGGTTTTATTCTTTACCCATCAGGATGAACAGCTTCATCTGCTAAAGTACAGCAGGTATTAAGAGATACCTTTGTTGTTTCTTTTGACATGCTTCTGTCAAGGAGATGGAAGGGGATGCATGGCAGAGAGCTCCCACCCACTGTGACATATTGAAGAGCAAGAACACTGGGGAGCTTCTTAAATTGCATCTGTTTCTCTTTAGCCCACACTGTTTCCTAAAAGAAAACCCCATACTTTTCTCTAGCTTGTGATGGAGGCTGTTGTGTTGGGTAGAAACTTCATTTGAGGGCTCTGAGAGCTAGTTACTGAGCTCAGTTAAACTTGACAGATGCAGTGAAATGCATCATTTGACAAGTACAGCAAGCCCAGTCTTGGGAAAATGTCTGCTTTAGTATTTACATGAATCTCTTACACTCACCATTCACGATATTCATATCTTCCAGGGTTGATTTTAGGTTTAATATTTAGAAATTTTTAGACTGTGAAATATACATGCCAAATTTTAAATGTACATATTTTCAGAATGGTACCACACTAAGCACACAGATGTAGATCCAAATATGCCACAATGGTTTTTCCATTTTTCCCTTAATTTTGCATTTATTGATTAAGACCAGAACATTCACTATCTATTGAATTAGTTTACATGATCAGTCTAATACTTGAGACTTTTATTTTCACTTTCCATTGATGCTTTCTTAGCAATTTCTGAGATCATGTTTAAGGATTTCTGTCTTCTGTCTATGACATTGTCTGTTTTTATGTTTAGAATTTACCATATTTTGAAATGTCTTTCATGTGATATTTTCTTTTGTATTCTGGTTTAAGGTCAATCTTTAGTATTTCTTTAAGCTTTATTTTAATAAAACACTTGCTTCATTATTACCTATCATATTTTATTTCTGAAAGTAATACATTTTGATTTCTCTGACATCATTTAATCCAGCAAATGCTGAAATAAGCAATGTCAAAGTTTAATGCTCTAAAGTGATTCACAGTTAAACATTCCTTAGATCATTTGTAATGGATAAAAACAAAGCCTTTTCCAGCCAGTTGAATAAAACCAGGACAGAATGTACCTAAAAGATCCAAATCTAGACAGCCTTTGAATAAAATTCTGCTCTCTGAATCATGATGTAAATTTAACAGTTAAGTTCTTCAGTTGTCATGTGATGCTAACAGGTATATAAGCTTCAGAATAAGGACTGAGTATAACGACCCAGCTTTTGAATAGCTAATGTTCAGACTAATCAGACTCTTGTGACCTAACAAAGAATTGCAGTCATTTACACAAAGTAATTATTAGTAGCTGAAATTAAATAACAAATCAAAGTGATTAATCAAACTACTTCTATTTCTGTTCTTTTTCAAAATTTATTTTATTTAAAATTCTCTCTCTCTCCATGTCTCTCTGTCTCTGTCTCTCTTTCTCCCCGTCTGTCTTTGTCTCTGTCTTTCTGTCTCTCTGTCTCTCTGTCTCTCTGTCTCTGTCTCTGTGTGTGTGTGTGTGTGTGTGTGTGTGTGCGCATCTGTGTGTGTGTGTGTGGGTGTGCGCGTCTGTGTGTGTGTGTGCACACAATCGTGCTTGCCCAGAAGAAAGCATTGAGATCTCTGGATCTGGAGTTATAAGGGAATATAAATACTTGCTGAGGGTGTTAGGAACTGAGCTGGGGTCATCTAGAAGAAGAGAACGAAGAGCTTTCTTCAGGTCCTATTTCTGTTCTTAGTAAAATATAAGTATGCACCTTTCAGTGGGCATTACTGTCTCTGTATTCTTCACTCACAACACTTTCAAGTATTCAGTTCTTCTTGTGTATCTTCTCCCATTTAATATTTTCCTGTATCAATACAATAGTTATTTCTATCAACTCACAATATTAATTTTGATCTACTGTGACCACCAAATATGATTATCTCCAGAAGAGCAAAGATTAACTTTCTATTCTGAACTTCTATGCTGCAAATGCAAAGGCACCTACATTCATAATAGAAATTTTAACTAAAGCTCAAAGCATACCTTGCACCTCACTCAATAATAGTAGGAGACTTCAACACCACACTCATAGCAACTGACAGATCATGGAAACAGAAACTGAACAGAGACACAGTGAACCTAACAGAAATTATGAATTAAATGGATTTAACAGCTATCAATTTCATCCTAAAACAAAAGATTATACCTTCTTCTCAGCACCTCATGGTACTTTCTCCAAAAGTAACCATATAACCAGTCACAAAACAGGCCTCAACAGATACAAGAAGATTGAAATGATCCCATGCATTATATCAGATCACCACTGACTAAGGCTGGTCTTCAATAACAACAAAAACAACAGAAAGCCCACATACAATGCCCTGCTCAATGATAACTTGGTCAAGGAAGAAATAAAGAAAGAAATTAAAGACTTCCTAGAATTTAATGAAAATGAAAGTACAACATACCCAAACTTATGGGACACAATGAAAACGGTGTTAAGAGGAAAACTCATAGCTCTGAATACCTCCAAAAAGAAACTGGAGAGAGCATATACTAGCAGCTTAACAGCACACCTGAAAGCTCCAGAACAAAAAGAAGCAAATACACCTAAGAGGAGTAGATGGCAGGAAATAATCAAACCCAGGGCTGAAATTAACCAAGTAAAAACAAAAAGAACTATAAAAAGAATCAACAAAACCAGGAGCTGTTTTTTTTTTTTTTTTGACAAAATCAAAAAGATAGTTAAACCCTTAGCCAGACTAAACAGAGGGCACAGAGACAGACTGAGCACAGGGGTCCCTGGTGGAAGATTTGGAGAAGGGTCTGAAGGAGCTGAGGGGGTTTACAACCTCATGGAGGTGGCAACAGTGTTAAAAAAACCTGACCCCCAGAACTCCCAAGTACTGAACCACCAACCAAAGAGTACACATGAGTGGACCCATGGCACTGAACACATGTGTCAGAGGATGGCCTTGTTGTACATCTGTGGTAGGAGAGGCCATTGATCTTGAGGGTGTCCTATGCCCCAGTGTAGGGGAATGCCTGGGTGGGAAGACAGGAGTGGGTGGATGTGTGGGGGAGCACCCTCATAGAAGCATGGGAAGGGGGATAGAATAGAGGGATTCTAAAGGGGAAACCTGGAAAGGGGAACACATTTGAAATGTAAATAAAGAAAATACTCAATTAAAAAAGAAAAAGGGAGACACAACAACAGAAACCAAGGAAACTAAAAAAAAATCATCAGATCCTACTACAAAAGCCTATACTCAACAAAACTGGAAAATCCAGGTACTAACGTTAAATCAGGATCAGATAAACCATCTAAACAGTCCCATAACCCCTAAAGAAATAGAAGCAGTCATTAAAAGTCTCCCAGTAACAACAACAACAACAACAACAACAAAAAAGCCCACAACCAGATGGGTTTAGTGCATAACTCTGGATGGAACTAGAAAATATCTTCCTGAGTGAGGTGACTCAGACCCAAAAGGAGATGTATGGTATGTACTCACTAATTAGTGGATTTTAGTCCACCCCCCCCAAAAAAATACAGAATACTCAAGATACAGTACATAGAACTCAAAGAGATCCACAAGCTGAAGTGCCCAAGTGAGGATGTGTCAGTCCCACTTGGGAAGGGGAAGAAATCAACCACAAGGGGGGAGGTAGGAACTTAGGAGGGAAAGGAGATAGAGGGGAGAGAGGGGAACATGATCTGGTATTGGATGGGGGAAAAGGACTGAAGCCCTGAGAACCAGCAGAAAGAATAGAAACAGGCAACCTCGGGATGTAGGAGATGAGGGGACACTCCAGAATGTATCAGCGACCTGGGAGGTGAGAGATTCTCAGGACTCAAAGAGACAGACTTTAGATGTAAGGCCCTACATTAGGTAGAGGGTACATGTAGAGCTCACCTGCAGAAGAAAAACAGGGCATCAAGTAAAGAATGGGGTTGCCATTAGACACTCAAAATTCTGACCCATAATTGTTCATGTCTGAAAGAACTGCAGGGATGGAAATAGAAAGGAGCTTAACAAAAAGAAATGTCCAGTGACAGGCCCAAAGTGGGATCCAGATCAAGGGAAGGTCCCAAGACCTGGCACTATTACTGAGGCTGTGGAACACTCACAAAAAGGGACCCAGCATGGCTGCACTCCTAAAAACACACCAAGCAGCTGAAAGTGTCAGATGCAGATATTTGCAGCCAAACAATGGACAGAAGTTGTTCACCCCTGTGTTTGAATTAGCAGAAAGCTTTAAGAAGAGGAGGAGCAGGGCAACCCTGTAAAAGGACCAGCAGTCTCAATTAACCTGGACGCCCGAGTTCTCTCAGACACTCGACCACCAACCAGGCAGCATACACTAGCTGATATAATGTCCCCAACACATATACAGCAGAGGACTTTTGAGTCTGGGTTCAGTCAGAGAAAATGAAGCTCATTCCAAAGAGACTGGAGGCACCAGGGAATTTAGAGATCTGGCAGTGTGGGGTCTCTAGGGTGGGGACATCTTCATGGAGACAGGGAGTTGGGGAGGAGGTATGGGATGTGGAACAGTTGGAGGGTGGATCAGGAGGGGAATAAAATCTGGAGTTGAGAATAAATAAATGAATACATAAATGATTTGATAAAGGAATACAAATGGGAAGAAGTCAAAATATCAATATTTGCAGGTGATATGGTAGTATACTTAAGTGACCCCAAAAATTCCACCAGAGAACTCCTAAACTGGATAAACAACTTCAGCAAAGTGACTGGATATAAAATTAACTCAAACAAATCAGTAGCCTTTCTCTATTCAAAGGATAAACAACTTGAGAAAGAAATTTGGGAACAGATACCCTTCACAGTAGTAACAATAATCTAAAATAACTTAGTGTGACTCTAACCAAGCAAGTGAAATATCTGTATGGCAAGAACTCCAAGTATCTGAAGAAAAAAAATCAAAGAAGATCTCAGATGGAAAGATCTCCTATGCTCATGGATTGGCAGGATTAGCATACTAAAAATAGACATTTTGCTAAAGCAATCTATAGATTCAATGCAATCCTCATCAAAATTCCAACTCAATTCTTCATAGAGTTAGTAGGAGCAATTTGAAAATTCATTTGGTATAGTAAAAAATCCTAGGATGGCAAAAACTATACTTAACAATAAAAGAACTTCTGGGGAAATCAGCATCCCTGACCTCAAGCTGTATTTCAGAGCAATAGTGATTAAAACTGTATGATATTGGTACAGAGGCAAGCAGGTAGATCAATGGAATAGAACTGAGACCCAGAAATTAATCCATACACCAATGGTCACTTGATCTTTGACCGGGGAGCTAAAACCATCCAGTGGAATAAAGACAGCATTTTCAACAAATGGTGATGGCACAACTGGAGGTCATCAGGTAGAAGAATCCAAATCGATCCATTCATATCTCCTTGTACAAAACTCAAGTCCAAGTGGATCAAGGACCTCCATATAAAGTCAGATATACTGAAACTAGTAGAAATGAAAGTGGGGAAGAGCTTTGAACACATGGGCACAGGGAAAAATTTTCTGAACAGAACACCAGTGGCTTATGTTGTAAGAGCCACACTTGACAAATCAACCTCATAAAGTTGAAAAGGTTGTAAAGCAAAGGGCACTGTCAATAGGACAAAATGGCAACCAGCAGATTGGGACAAGATCTTTACCAATCCTATATCTGATACAGGGCTTATATCCAATGTATACAAACAACTCGAGAAGTTAGACACCAGGGAATCAGATAACCCCATTAAAAAGGGGGTTATCAGAGATAAACAAAGAATTCTCAAATGAGGAATATAGAATGACCAAAATGAACATGAAGAAATGTTCAACATCATTAATCATAAGGGAAATGTGAATCAAAACAACCCTGAGATTCCACCTCATACCAGTCAGAATGGCTAAGATAAAAAACTCTGCTGACAGCAGATGCTGGCAAGGATGTGAAGAAGGAGGAACACTCCTCCATTGCTGGTGGGATTGCAAGCTGGTACAACCACTCTGGAAATCAATCTGGTGGTTCCTCAGAAAACTGGACATAGTACAACCTGAGGACCCAGCTATATCACTCCTGGGCATATAACCAAAAGATGCTCCAATATGTTCATAGCAGCCTTATTTATAATAGCCAGGAGCTGGTAACAACCCAGAGCCTGACAAATACAGAAGCAATTGCCCACAGGCAACCATTGGACTGAGCATGTGGACCCCAATGGAGGAGTTAGGGAAAGGACAGAGGAGCTGAAGGTGTTTGCAACCCCATAGGAAGAACAACAATATCAACCAACCAGACCCTCCTGAGCTCCTAGGGTCTAAACCCACCAATCAGAGTACTCATGGAGGGACCCATGGCTCCAGGTGCATATGTAGCAGAGGATAGCCTTGTGGGGAATGAATGGGAGGCCAGACCCTTGGTCCTGTGAAAGCTCTATGCCTCAGTGTAGTGTAATTCTAGGGCAGGGAGGCAGGGGTGGGTGGGGGAGCATCCTCATAGAAGCAGGTTGAGGTAGGATGGGATAGAGGGTTTTTGGAGGGGAAACCAGGAAAGGGGATAACATTTGAAATGTAAATAAATAAAATATTCAATTAAAAAATGAATGAACATGTGCAGGAGGGACAGGGGCAGGATAATCAGGTCTGGAGGGGAAGGAAATGGAGTTGGGAGAGGGGATTTGAGGAGAGATTTTGAGAACAGATGGGCATTTGAGGGTTAATGTGGAAACTAAGTATACTAGGATCTTCCTAAACTCTATGTGATCCTGATGACCAAATCATTGGGTGATCCTGATAAAATCTCCATGAACAAGAAGGAGTCCCAACCTGCCATCTCTTGTCACCAAACAAAGCTTTCTGTACTGGGACTCAGATCCAGTTGAGTTTTGGGTCAACAGAGTTCAAATCCTCAAACGACTCAAGCTGTTGCTTAGATAATAGGGTGCTCTCCACAAAGTGACAGCAAGCCCCTATCACTGAAGACAACACCCACATAACTCACTGAATGTACAGAATTCAAGCTGGTGTCTACATAGAGCCTTTACCTAAACATTCTAGCATCTTTGCTACAGAAAGATACTATGCAGACTCCCAAAAGAGGAATGAATACCAAGCCAGTCACATAGTCTTTGATTTATAGTAATGTTCTTACTGGAAATTATACTAGGACAGTGGTGGCACAAAACTTTGTGAGTAACTAAGCAATGTCTGATTTCAGTTGAAGCCCACTCCAGAAGATGGATCCCATACTTCATACTGCTCAAATGACCAAGAAGCAGGTATTAGATAGCCCAGAAACAAAGGGGAAAACCATATACCAGTGGTGTTTTTTAAAATGTGATAAAATAACTCCTGATGATGTTTGGCTATACTCAAATCAGTATCTGGCTCTATTCGACCATCTTCAAAGAAACTCCTCCAGCATCACATGGGCACAAATACAGAGCCATACTCAGATATTATGCAAAAAGACACAGTCTCAATGGGTTATCTCCATTACCAAGGTCCATGAGGAGGGTCCTGAGAAAGGCAGAAATGAGAGTGGTCCTAATTCAGGAATGACTCAGAGTCTGTGGTGGATGCAAGCTGTCAGTTCAAGTTCTTTTTTATCCCCCAAGAATTCTCATCATTTTTCCTTCTCCTTTGTTTCCTTTATGTTTTCTCTTTGCCTTTTCTGTTCTCAATTTTTTTCCTTCTCCAGGCTACAGAGCCTTAACCTAGTCTTTTATTTGCTAAAGCTACATCATCCAGGTTTTGATCATTGTTAATATTTTTTTTTTTAGAAATCTTCAAATATACATAAATTTTATGCATCCCAGATCATTAGTCCCAACCTCAGCTTCCTTAAAAGAGAGACTAAACACAAAGCAAAGGCACATTTTCTTGCAGTTTCACACAGCCTGCTCTTCACGGGTAGCCGAGCATAGCTCTTGCAGTTTCCGAGTACAGCAAAGAGCAGTTTTAATCACTACTTTCATGTAAGAACAGAAAGGTGACAGACTACCAAGGTTAAAATCAGTTCTTACAAAGTTTTAAAATTTATGTATGTGAAGAAGGCATTATTATCTTCAATCCTTCAAACAGCAAGGAAAATAAAGTACTCACTTTTTATATGCTTGTACATTTTTTATTCTCTAACATTTGCTTCCTCATTCTAGCAATTCCATGGTCTCTCCTTCTAAGGCTATTATTTCTAGATCATATACGAACCGTTCTACTATAGGATAAACATATCTTATATTTGCTTTTTTCCTATAGATTCTTTTCTTATCCACATATTTTCTTCCTGAGACCACGTTAACTCTATCCTTGATGTTCCCAAGCTCACACTCACTAAATAATGCATCAGTCACGGGACCAGAAGGTAATTGTATCTCCTCATATTACTCCAAGTTCAAGACCATGTCTCAAGATGAGCAGTTTACACAAAGGTCCATGTAGGCTTTTATGGATTCTTTGGTTGTATTGTCTAGCTCCTTTTCCATGGTCCTAAAGGCCTTATAGAAGACCTGTTCCTTGTTCTCTACCGTTTCATAACTACTTCCATTCCTCGTATCTGAGACTGAATCTGTTTCATTTATTATGGAGTGATTAGGCCCGAGTAAGGCAGGAGGGATGTATATTCCCAAGAAAAAGAAATTGAAACTAAAATACGAACAAACAGCAGATCAGCTTCAGGGCAACAGTAACCACCAGCACATGTAGGGATCACCAGCCTGGTGATGCTCCAGGGGCAGGAACTGTGTCATACATTCCCTTACACAGCGATGCCAGACCCAGCACTCCACCAAAGCCCTCCCCTCAGACTCAAGGGACCCATTGTAAGAGGAGCCAGAAACAGTGTAAAAGCCAGATGGACAGGAAGACAGCAGTAAACCAAAGATCATACGAATTCACAGAGACTGAAGCAGCAAGCACAGCATAGGCATGGATCACTGAGTATACATTACAGACTTAAGTTATTTTTATGGGATTCCTGAGTATGTGGACAATTACATCTCTGATTCTTGTACCTCCTCTTGGGCTCTTTCTTTCTGTTGGTGTGCTTTGGCCACCAATTCAATGTGATCATTCTTTATTTATCTTCTTATATTTTGTTTTGTTATGCTTTGTTGTTATTTCTTAGAAGCCCAGAGTTTTCCTAATGAGAGACAGAAAGGAAGTGGATATGGACAGAAGAGGAGGCCATTAGGAACTGGGATGATTGGGAGGGAAAAATATAACTAGGATATATTGCATGAGAAAAGATTCTATTTTTAATAAAGCAGGAAAAAAATCAAATGTTATCATCAACTATCTCCATAAAACACACATAGCATACAGAAATGGGCACACACAAGCACACACATGCATGCAAAAAGCAAATCCTCCCCTCCACCGTGTCTCATCACTCACTAAAGAGAAGGTTGTTTTGCACTTTGATTCTCACAAAAGAGCATTTACCCAAAGCACGACTCATTCCTTTTTATAGTTTAGACTTTCACTTTGAACTTCAGAGCAAAATAGAGCATGTACATTATCCACAGCTATACATATCATGTAATGCATTACAATCTTTGCATAATATTGTATGATTTAGGAAACAGTAAATATTCTCTCCTATCTAGTTACGAAAACATCTTTCCAGAAAAACTCATTCAACCACTCTAGAATGGATTCAATATTTTCATCATTTTTATGTCCTTAACTGTCAATAAACTCAACTGTTTTGAATTGAATTCACTGCCAATCATTCTTTCCAATGTTGTTTACTGAACACCCACAGGATAAACAGGCTTACAATATATGCTCATCTTACTTAAGTCATTTACCACATGGGGGGCTTTGTATTAAGTGTGGCTGATGTGACTTTTGCAAAGATAAATAGATACACAATACAGTTCTCATTAAAAATGTAATGTTATATGGACAAATGAAATTTGACGCATTAAATACAATTGTGTTTTGTTTTTAATTCTTGTAAATAAGTGATAAGAAACCACAGTAAGGTTCAAATATTTTTAAACATGTACATTTCAAAACAAAATTGTATGTTGATTACTAAAATATCAGTTACAATATTGCAGAAATATTAACATTAAGTATTGCCTTTTGATCTCCACACATACCCAGTAGCACCGTTGCGCACACATACACAGATATACACATACAAATACACAATCATAATCATAAATAAATAAATAATAAAACTTTCCCTGCTGTCACCTTGTTTTCCATCAGGCATTCCAGTGTCAATAACAACATAACAGACTCATGTGAGAAACTTGCAATCCAATCATGTCTTCTCAGCCAATAACCTAACTCTATTTTTCTGACCATATAATAGCACAGGTTATGAAGAAACATGGATTATATCTCCCCAAGCAGCTCATAAAACATTTTCATTTTCTTTATATTGATGATTTCATTTTATTTTATTTTGCATTTGTCTTCTAATTCACATTATTTTTATCATAATGATTATCATAACCACTATCATAGCACTTAGCATATTTATTTTCTCTTTGTTCTATTTTTTTACTGAAAATAGACTTTCTCTTACATACAATATATCCTGATTGTGGGTTCTTTTCCATGTTCCTCCTCTCCTCAATAACCCCAACTCTCGGCCAGACTCAGCCATATTCTGTCTCTCACTAGAAATCAAATAGGCTTCCAAGAAGGAATAATAAAATAAAATGAAATTTAAATAAAACCTAACATACCAGAATAAGGTAAAACTAAGAAAGAGAAGGCAGAGCCCATGAAAAGGCCTAAGAAGCAGATATGGACACAGAAACTCACTGGTTCCCACACTCAGGAATCTGATAAAAACTGGAAGCATGTATATATATATGCAAAAGACCTGTAAAAGAACATAATAAATAACAAATCAATATTTACATTAAATTAAATGAATTTAAAAATAAAAAGATATGTATGATTATCAAGAATCTAATCAATTTAAATATTTTTTCTGAAAAAAAAATTTTTTTTCTTGGAAAATTATATTCACAGTTTTGTTTTCTAATGTCACATAAGAAATAAATATTTTCATATTTTTAATAAAATTTTGAAATTTAGCACGTGAAAAGTAAGTCACATAATTAATTCCTTATAGGTCTTTTGCAGTTTTAAATTTTCTTTTAACATTAAATATACTTTAAAGTTGAGCATAGTGACACACTCAGATCAATAATCAGGAGACAGAGGCAAGTACAGCTCCCTGTGTTGGTCAGTCAAGGTCTACATAATTCAGTCACAGCCAACCAGGGAAAACCATTAAACCCTATCTTAAATATGTGTGTGTGTGTGTGTGTGTGTGTGTGTGCACGTGCATGTGTGTGTGTGTTTATACGCTTCATATATATATATATATTTATATAGTTGTATATTATTATATTGTGTATTTGTAGTCATGTTTGTTGAAAATATGCCAAATATATGCAAATGTTGAGATATTTTATGTAAGTAGTTCTGCTGTGAAATACTGTAAATGTACCTTAAATCTGTCCAGAGAAATCTACTCATAGAAACATGTTGAAATTCAGTGTGCATAAACTCACTTCACAAGATAGAAAATGCAAATGTGGTAACATAAGAGTGTCCTTGTTATTGGTGTTTCTTTGAAGCAAATGAATTAGAGAGAAATTTGGAAGGATAAAACACTATAAGTAGCAATTAAAAAGCAAGTACTTCTGAGACAATCTTCAAGAACAGATCCTAATTCTGGCACTGACTAACTGCATACAATAGCTGCAAATATCACAAATGCTTGTTTTGAGTTTTTTAGTTTCCTTCCCTATAACTCAAATACAAACATAGTTTTCCAAAAATAGACAGAAGCAATGTTTGCAATACAAAATCAATATCTGGGCTTGTGATAAACATTCTAGAGGTTCTTGACATTTATTTGTGAGACATTTCTATGATGACTCTAGTGTGAATGGCTAAACAGAAAATATGTAACAGTTTGTTCTCACAAATACAGGTCTCAAGATTCATCACCTTTATGAAGAATGCCATAGCTCAAGCAAACATACTGCTTGCTGTATGCTCCTTTGTTAAGGAACCTAATACCAAATTCATCTTTGGACTTTTTGGCCAAATAAATTTCATTGGGACCGAAGAGTGTAAAGTCCTTCTTAAAGGGGAGTTTAAATTATGATTCTTCATCCAACCATTCTAAAAATCCATGCCAAGACCATATCCTCTGCTTCTCTGCTGAGATCTTGTTGGAACAAGCCTGGCTTGGTGGAAAGAAGTCCCACTTGTCCATCCCGGGCGCTGCGGATCTGGGTGGGACAGGAGACACACAGGAAGTGGCCATACGTCTTCCCACACAGTCCGACAGGCAGGTGGGGGTTGTGGGAAGCCTTTGTGGGCCCTGCCCATGGGGGGAGCAGCCATCTCTATCGGTTCTCTAGCCGCAGGCACTGCAGTCGCTGTAGGGTGCCACAGATGGGCTAGCCGGAGCACAGCTGGGGTTCCAGCCTGGACCGGGTTTCCGGCAGCTGGGCTTGGGTGATGGGTACCTTCTGGGAGCGGTGGGAAGCCTTGGTGAGAGATTAGACACAACTCCTTCATTGAGGGCCCGATCCCTCGCTTCACACGACTGGTCCAGATGAAGAGACAGTCCATAATTCTAAGATGTTTATTTTCATTGTGGAGAGTAGCAGGATGGAATTGTACTACCGCCTCTCTGAGAGAGGTGAGGCAGATATAGTAACTGGGAAGGGGCGTGGCTAAGTCTCTAGAAGTCTCATTAACCTGAGGATGGCTTGGGGTTGTGTGGCCTCGCCTCTACCTGGGGGATGGCCACGCCTCTACCTGAGGAGGGTGGGTCAGGATTCTGACAACAGATACTTCCAGTTGGCTTGGTCTGAGAGTTTAAGTGCACCTTATCTGTATGTGGGAGGGCTTGGTGTTGCCCCTACTTGACAAATCTCACATGACACGCCTCTCTACAGGGGCCTGTGGCAGTTGTAGCTGTTTGACAGGAGCCTTCCAGGAGCATTGGCAAAAACATTTTCCGGTCCCTTGCGAATTGCTCTGCTGGATTACCCAGAGTTTTAAGCCTGTGCTCAAGCGGGTGCCAGACTGCCTGTCACAGACCACTGCCCCACAAGAGCTGGTAAAGAGAAGCAGTTGGAGAGGCAACTGTTGTGCTGCACTGAATTCTGTGTGTGGAAGGTTGCTTCATTCACCAGGGAGGAAGTGGTGGCAATTAATTTCCTCTGCCTTAGGTTAGAAAACAATACCTTCCTAAGAAGAAAATTGTCATTCAGGAAAAAATGTCCTAGAAAGAATATGTCAGGGAGGACGTGTATTAACCAGAATTTGTAATTTTATGAGATTCTAGATCAGCTGTACTTTCAGTTAAAGAGTTAACAGTGAATGTCACATCTTTTGTTTTGTTTTATTTTGTTTTGTTTTTCAAGACAGGGTTTCTCTGTATAGCTCTGGCTGTCCTGGAACTCACTCTGTAGACCAGGCTGGCTTAAAACTCAGAAATCCTCCTGCTTCTGCCTCCCAAGTGCTGAGATTAAAGGCGTGAGCTACCACTGCCTGATGAATGTCACATCTTAAGGGGGCATTTGCAGGACTCATTTAGAGGTTGTATCTAAAACTATTTAAAAAAACCATCATGGTTTTCCCCTGACATGACTATGAACAGGAACAAATGTTTAGGATGACAATACCTATATATTCACTTAAACAAACAAACAAACAAAAATAAAACAAAAAGCTACTGAAACCAGAAAGATCTTAAGCCTCATCATTAAACTTTAATCTCTAAGGTCATAGAAAAAAACACACTAGAGTAGATCACATTAGAATTGTTAAGTTTTGTAATCTAATTCTGAATTTAAATTTTCCACAGATTGTATATGTTTTATTGATACTACTCACATATTATCAATTTTAGTACATTTTATTAAAAAATTAACGCAGTATGAATTAACAAAAGCCCAAGTTTGAAAATGAGAACTTATAATTTTCTCAATCTGAGGAGCACTGTACAATAGAGCCTATCAAATGAAATCTGTCCTTCAGAGTTTGCCACATTTTATAGCTGTATTTTATCAACAGCTAACACATGATAAGAAAATACCCAAACAACTGTGAAATATGAAACTCACTATTAGAAGTTTTGTTTAATCTACTTTCAAAAGTCAATAGTAATCAAAGATCACATTGTTGCATCTAATTTAATATCCTCTTAGTTACAAGGCTCATGCCATTTTAAAATAAGTTAAATTTTGATGAAATAAATGTCCTAAGGGATTGAAAAATAATAATCCCTTATTGAATATCCTACAATTGCTAGAACATGAAAAATGTTTGAAAAATCAATACAGTATTCCAAAATAGTTGTTGAAAGTCATTTTATCAATTTCTAAATACTGATTTAAATGAAAATACTAATATCTGAATTTAATATCATGAAATTATTACTAAAATCTATAAATGACTTGGAAGAAGGATAAAAGTTAGCAGCTGTAACAAAAGATGAGCAGCAGGCAATTCAGAAAGAAAGCCAGCTCAATTCCATTCAAGGAGTCTTGTTATAGTGAAAGGCGTACGAAGCCAATATGAGGCTCAAAGTGGAAGGGACACACTAGACAGAAACACTGCAACAAGTGGACATTTAGCATGATGGTGCCGTAGAGGGAAGGCAAGGAACTTCATTATGAATGAAAATTAGAGAATATTTGAAAGCCTAAGAGGTCTGGAGGAGCTTAGGCTTCTCTCGGAGAAACTCTACAATCCCAAGCATTTGTCTGGATCAAATCCAGAAAATAATGAAAAGATCTGACATTTCATAAGTATTAGGAGTGTCATGAAGTTTCACATCATCTGATTTACTTCAACATAGTGTGCATGATCAAGTGCAAGGAGGGGCCAGCTTTTGGTCAGGACTGGAAATCAGGAGCTGCTGTTAGGTCACTGCACAGAGAGCTTAATTCTCTTTCCCAGATATCAGGGAGGTGTGGTCTGATTCTTGGGATCTGACATAAAGGTGTAGGTCACTGTGAGGGACACATTAATGACAACAAAGGCTTGAATCAGTCCTGTTCACCCTCTTCTCCTATTCCCTCCTCCACTTTCTCCTCCTCTCATTCTGCTCTTTCTTCCTCCATGTTCTCCTTTTGCTTTCTTCTTTTAATATTAGCATGAATGATAAGTTCATAATATCAGGCTTTGCTCTCCTGATTAATGCCTTCCCTTCCTGTCTGGAATCACTTTGAAGATAAATGCAGTATCTCTACCATCTAACTGACAGAATTTCAAAATCTGAACTCTATCACCCACTAGCCTACCTTATCCTCATTTTGTTTAATTCAAACCTTTTACCTAATTTTCTCCCTTATTTAAATAAAAGAATATATATATATATATATATATGTGTGTGTGTGTGTGTGTGTGTGTGTGTATTTAGTATGTATAAATTGCTTTGAGATCTCATTATTTTGAAATATGAAAAATTTAAAACACATGAAACATGGGTGATCTATGATTATCTCTGAACAAAGTTAATTTTTATTATCCCCTCTTTCTTAAATACAAAAAATATAGAACAATTAGAAGCATTTTAAATCATAACATTTGGAAGATTTTATGCCTAAAGGTATAATTTTGCTGAAATTTAAAATCCATAAAGAAAATGTGACTGAACTCCATATCCTGATAGCACATCAGTCACTAAAAGGTTCAACACAAATGTTTGTCTATACAACAAATCTGACAATTTTATAGTATGGTGCATATGTTAATTGAACTGAGTGAAAACTGGAAAAATCTGTTTTAGATTAATCCAGAAGGACTGTGTGGACCTGGATTTATGTGCATTTTCTCATTTTCTTTCATAATTTTTCTTAAAGACACATTACTTTTCAAATTATGTACTTTAGAAGTTTTATGAGTCTATGAAAATGCACATAATATGACAAAAAGGAATGAACTACCTTAGGTCACATAATAAAAAATGCAAATATTTTGCTTTGGTCTGGGGATTTTGAATTTAATCTTAATACTTTTTAACTGAACTATCTTCTCAAAAGGATTACATATTCAAAAGCTAAATGACTGACTTTTGAAAAATCAAGATTGTGGTAGAAATTGATATTACATATAATGTAGTATTTAGTCATAAGAACCTTTCTCCCTAAACATGAAAGTTTATTTATATTAACTGACAGTGTTTGGGGGATCCTGGACTTGTTGCTTTAGAGCACCAAATCTACTTCTCCTACATGATATTAACATAAGAACAGGTTGCTTTTTATATGTATTCAAGCCTCGGTGTGTGTGTGTGTGTGTGTGTGTGTGTGTGTTCCTTGTCTACTTTAAACTATTTAAACTATCCTTGTCTACTTTAAACTAAGATAAATTACTTCTCTTATTTCTAATCCTTTCTTCTGAAAGCATTTAAAGGGAAATAGTAATGCAATTTAGATTTTCTTACCCTCCTACATTTCCTTACTCTTTATATTCCTTTATTTTCTTTGTAAAATCTGCATTTTCCACACAGGTATTCTAAAAGAACTAGTATTTATTTGTAGAAGATGCTTTAACTTTATGAGAAAGAGCAATAAAGGTTCATAATGGATGGATGAGTGAGGCATTGTTCTACAGTTGTTGATAAGGCAATTCTCATAGGAGTTTACTTATTTTTTCATTAACACACTGTTGTCAAAAGTTACCTTATAGAAAATAAGCTTAAAAATGGGAGAAAAGTGGCCCAAGCTCCCATGAATGAATATGGCTGACTCTCTCAGTATGGAGACCATTGACAATAATTGTAAAGATTTTAAATGAGGATTTAAACCATCTTCTTCCATCACACAAACTTATTTTTAAAATTTAAAGCATAGCTTTACCAAAAAACAAGCAAACAAAAAAGTAAAAACCCAAAAACTGGATTGGCAGCATGACAAGTACATCAAAATCCCTCTTTATTCATTCATCCCCGCTTCATTCATTTTAAAAACAGCTACTGCATTTGTAATGAATAAAAAGTAAAAGCTACATTACCACCATAAATATGGAATGCAAATTTGTGGTAGAGTAATCCACCTTGTGCTGAGAGAGAAGCAAAATCAACTGCCTAGAGCAGCATGTCTCAGTGCCTAAGCTGCATTAGAAAGAACTATGCCAATGCTTGCAGCCAATCATTGGACTGAGTGCAGGAACCCCAGTGGAAGAGTTGCAGAAGGGACTGAAGGAGCTGAGGGGCTTGCAACCCCATGGAGTGAGCAACAGTGTCAACCATAAGAGTTCCTAGGGACTGGACCACCAACCAAAGAATACACATGGAGGGACCCAGGGCTCAGGCCACATATGTAGCAAAGGATGGCCTTGTTGAACATCAGTGGAAGGAGCAGCCCTTGGACCTGAGGGTGTTAGATGCCCCAGTGTAGGGTTATTCCAGGGCAGGAAGGCAGGAGTGGGTGGGTGAGTGGGGAATACCCTCATAAAGGCAGGGGGAGGGGAGATGGGACAGGGGATTTCCAGAGGGGAAACCTAAAAACGGGATAAAATTTGAAATGTAAACAAAGAAAATATCCAATAAAAGAAAAAAAATCAAATAAACTATTCTAAACCTTAAAAGAAAGAAAGGAAGGAAGGAAGGAAGGAAAGAAGGAAGGAAGAAAGAAAAGAAAGAATGATAGAACGAACTGTGTTTCAACCTTCTGCAGAATCAGTGTTGGGGAAAAGCATCTCATGTGGATTTGTGCTTCGTTTTGGTTTTTTCCCTACATAAGAGAAAGATGTGATATTGGCTAGCATCAGACTATTGATGCTGATCCTTCCTATGCATGTGCTTAAGCTCCAACTCATATATGACAGAATAAGAAGATTAAGGGTGAATTTGAGGTGTCATTACGAATGAGGACAAAGACTTTTATGAATGGATTCCACATATATCTAAAATGGACCTAGATAGAAGTTGGTGCCTGACACTATTTGGCACTCAAAGATGCCAGTGATGAGTGAAGGTAGAAGCTCTTCCCCCAACAACCTATTTCAAGTGTTCAACTCTGAGAATTTCCCATTCTTTACAATGCACTATTTATGGCATATTTAATTGCTATAAATTTTAGACAGTACCAACTTAATGAATATACCATCTTCTCATATAAATAAATGAATATCAACAACATTATTGTCTATTTAGGGGCTTAGTAGCAAATGCTACATTACTGAATGTGAATGGCTTATCTGGCAAATTCGGGGCTCAAAGACATTGGTAGAGTAAATAGTTCAAATATTTTGTGCCACAGAATCTCTTGCCTCTCATTCATATCTCTTCTAGGTTAATAAATTATTTAACCATTATTTAACCATTTTCAGTATTGACCTGTGACAGTTACTATGCTAAAAGAATATTGTTTGATTTTGTCTTCAGAACATTCAACATTGGCTATAACTCCTGTGCTCAGTTTGAGTAAAGAAAGTAATTAGCAGTAATAACTTGCTGAATTTCTTTGTTAGTAACTAGGAAAGCCAAGTAGGCCCATGTTCTGACTCCTGGGCCCTTAGTCATAAAACACTAGGTAGTATTTCATTAAGCCTGGAAACATAACAGTTCTCTTCATGCTAGAATGATATTGGCCAGCTTTCTACCTTTGTTCTGAAAATGCATTTGGCATGAATTTGGCATGAAGTAATATGTTATAAAAAATTAACATGGTGCATTTTAATTTTTTATTTGGGCTTATTGATGTTTAGAAGAAAAAGTACCCAGTAAGCCTTAAACAGACAAATAATCAATAAACATAATATTTGGCATAATGGAAAACCACTCCTATCTCTTTATTTGAATATAACTTTGAGAAGAGTCTAGAACCAATATTTGTATTGTTACTGAGATAAACTTACAAACTAATAACCTTTAAGGTTATCTAAGCAAGTACTTTTCTGAAGTTTTTGCTAGTTTTGAAAAAGCTCCTTTCCTTTATAATCTTACTTTGAGACATATTTGGTTGAATAAAATAATATAATGAATTATTTGTGAAGGGAAATGGTGTAGCTGGCTCACTTCCAATTTAAAATTTCTTGTCACAGTTCTGTTTTTGTTTACAACTGTCAGTTACTAAGTATGGTTGGGCTGCTTTGAGTCAGCTATACTTCAACTGACAATCAGAGCTAATGCAAATTGCATTATCAGAAAAGCACATGCATCTTATTTCAGGGCAGATTCTAGAGATCAGGCTCAACAAGTCTCTGACAGGAGGAATCTGAGGAGAAAAAAATAATGGGAAAGTAGGAAATGTTTTAATGAAAATATCCAAATACTTGAAAACAAAGACCTTTGAGTCCACTGGCATCCTTGTATGTAATGAAATGCTATGAGACTAAAGACATAATGATCTGGAAGTATTTGGGGACAATCTTACACAGAACATGAAGACATTCAAATTCTAACCAGCCAAAATGAAATTCTTAAACTTATGGACATTAAGGGGAAACACTAGAAGAACTTTTCCATAAGAAGACAAAAATTCTACTCATTAAATCAAAGCCAATCTAAGCCAACAAGTGCTAAAGAAACATCAGAGCACAGAGAAATAACTCAGAGATGATCTAAATGCTTAGAGGAAAAGGTCCTTACTACATTCTCAAGGTTGACAAATGTAGTGGGGTGAGGGGCGAATCAAGAATTTTTCAATATAAAGAAATTAGCTGCTAGGGCAGCACTTAATGCTCACTAAAGGAAAATGACATTTAAAAGCTATGATATATATATATATATATATATATATATATATATATATATATCATTATGTACAGAAATTTCAAAAATAAGAAAATCACTAGACTTAACTGGCAAATCCACTGATAAATACAAATGCTAGCAAAATTATTTGTCTGCTGAAGGTGGGGGAATGATGAGATGCATAGAGAAAGTCTCCATATCAGTTATGGGGCCTCCCTGTACAGTGCTTGCTTAGTATGCATGAAGTCCTTGCCTCTGTTTCCAGAAGTAGGATGAATGGCTGTTACAAGGTAAATATGAGCAGAGTAAGCAAGCATTGGAAGGCAGAGCTAAAGTAACTGTTAAGAATCGCAAGGGCTGGCATGATTTGTCTATACATAACAAACACAGCAGCCTTGAAGACTAAATCAGAAGACTAAATCAGACAGAAGAGGTTAAAACTATGAGCCAATCTCCAACAGCCTGGCAGATACTGTTCAGTGGTATAATTTCTATAGAATTTGTGAGAATGAGCAATTTAAGACAGGAGATATATTTAAAGTACTGAGTGACATTTCCCATGTAGTTATTTACTACAGAAAGTAGAATAGTGTAAAAACATGAAGTTTTGACAAGAAAGCTAGTAAGTGATTGGGCAATAAAATGTAAGGCTATGTGATAGTTATTTTTCATTGGACTTTGTACAAGGGTAGATGCATTCTCTGATAACAGCCAGCTGTGGTATGTGTTTCAACTGTAGTAGGAATGCTTGTTTCTTCCCTCATAGATGCTGCCAAAGCCAGACTTAAAGGATGAATTGGAGCCCTGAGAAGGTGAGATTTACAGGATCTCCATCTAGCTGGGACTGGGGGAGTGCTGGGCACTGTGGGAGAAAGGCCTTCTCTGAGGGGTTTAATGAAACAAATCTCTTAGTCTATCTTACCTTGTACACATATACTTTATTATGGATGAACAATGACTATTAATAAACCTTGGAATTTTCAGGGTGGTTTTAAAATCATTGGCTAGAGTTTAGATTACTTTTAATGCCTCATTCGGCATTCTAGGAATCCCAGGTACTTTCTCGGTTGATTCTTATTGGCAAAGATGAACTTGAACTTGTAGATCTGCCAAAGACTACTTGACCTTCCCCCACATATAAGGTATGGAGGCTCAAGCTCCCAAGACATCAGAAAAGAAAGTCCTGCACAAAAAGGGAGTTCTCCATTTTGTGCCAAGCTCAGAAGAATGATCTGGACATTGTAGATTGTGACCTTAATTAGCAGGGTTTCCACACACAGAGAGAAGAGTGCATTGGACACTTCAGATGAGCAGCCTACATTTAGTCATAGCTGTGTGAGAAAACAAGGCTGGATATCAGCCTATCAGATGTACCACACAGCTAAAACTTGATAAGATTTAGGTTCTATCTTCCAAATGACTAAGAAAGGAACTACCAAGCAGAGCTTTTCCCATACTTCTGACCTACAAATTGAAATTATTGCTTAGATGTACTACATTTGTATATATGTTCTAATGAAAAATTAATAATTAATACACTAATTAAGTTTGTAATTAATATTTTCCACACATATGCTTTTACAACCTGCAGCCTGATATGAGTTCATTAGCAGATTCTACCAACTTTTTAAATACAGGAAGTGCAAATCTCACAGAAATTAGAATAAGGGCATCATTTCTGTCTTGTGATGTAAGATAGGCTTTACATTTATAAAAAATATGAAGTTTGGTACTAGAGTATGTCTCAGTCATTAAGAGTCCTTGAAGCTCTTTCAGTAGACCCAGACTCAGTTCTCAGCATCTACAGGGTAGGCCACAACTGCCTGTAACTCTAATTCCAGGAGATCAGTTACACTTTTCGGTTGTTCACAGGCTAATGAGTGCTCAAAGTGCACAAGCTTACATTAGGAAAAACACACAGGCAACTTTTATAATGATTTCAAAAGCCTAGTAAATTTATAAACTACATATAAATTGTAATGATATAGACAAAGGGATGCTGGATAGGTTAGACTGAGAATCTGTTTTTGTTTTTGTTTTTGTGGTTTTTTGATAATTTATTTACATTTCAAATGTTTCCCCCTTTCCAAATCTCCTCATTGGAACCCCTATCCCCTCCCAACTCCCCCTGCCCCTGAGGGTATTCCTTCACCCCCCCCCCCCCCCCCCTACTCTTGTCTTCCCTCCCAGGCATTTCTCTATACTCGGGCATCTAAAACCCTCAGGCCCAAGGGTGTCTGCTCTCCCTGATGGCTAACAAGACCCTCCTCTGCCACAAAGGTGGCTGGCACCATGCATCCCTCCATGTGTATTCTTTGGTTGGTGATCCAGTCTCTTGGAGCATCAGGAAGTCTGGCTAGTGGACACTATTGCTCCCTTCATGGGACTGCCAACTTCCTCAGCTCCTTCAGTCTCTTCTCAAACTCCTCCATCTGAGATCTCACACTCAGCCCTACAGTTGCTATGAACTGACTCTTCGGTATTCTGATCTTTTGGGGAATAAGCACTTATCAGTGAGTACATACCATGTTCATTCTTTTGTGACTATGTTACCTCGCTCAGGATGATATTTTCAAGTTCCATCCATTTGCCTGTTAATTTCATGAGGTCATTGTTTTTAATAGCTGAGTAATCGTGTAAATGTACCACATTTTCTGTATCCATTCCTCTGTTGAGGGACATCTGGGTGGTTTCCGGTTTCTAGCTATTATAAATATGGCTGGTATGAAGTTGGTGGAGCATGTGTCTTTATTACATGTTGGAGAATCTTCTGGGTATATGCCCAGGAGTGGAACAGCGGGGTCCTCAGATAGTATTATGTTAATTTTTCTGAGGGTCCTTCAAGCTGATTTCCAGACAGGTTGTAATACTTGCAATCCCACCAGCAATGGAGGAATGTTCCTCTTTCTCTACATACTCGCCAGCATCTCCTGTCACCTAAGTTTTTGATCTTAGCCTTTCTGCCTGTTGTGAGGTGGAATCTCAGGATTGTTTTGATTTGCATTTCCCTGATGACTAAGGATGTTGAACATTTCTTTTTTTTTTTCATATTTTATTTACATTTCAAATGTTTCAGATCTCCCCTTGGGACCACCCCATTCCCTCCGCCTTCCCCCTGCCAATATGGGGATATTCTCCAACCCACCCTCCCAACCACCTACCCACGCTCGTCTTTCCTCCTTGTCATTCTCCTATACTGGGGGATCTAACACCCTCAGGCCCAAGGGCCTCTCCTCCCCCTGATGGATAACAAGACCCTCCTCTGCCTCGTTTGTGGCCAGCACCATGGGTCTCTCCATGTGTATTCTTTAGTTGGTGGATCAGTCTCCCAAAGTATCGTGGGGTCAGGCCAGTTGCACTGTTGCTACCTCCCTGGGGCTGCACACTCCCTCAGCTCCTTCAGTCCTTTCTCCAAGCCCACCATTTGGGATGTCACACTCAGAACTACTGTTGTTGCGAAGAGACTCTTGGGTATTTCAAACTTTGGGGCTAATAACCTCTTAACAGTGAGTACATACCATGTTCATTCTTTTGTGACCGCTTTACCTCGCTCAGGATGATATTTTCAAGATCCATCCATTTGTCTACAAATTTCATGAAGTCATTGTTTTTAATAGCTGAGTAGTATTCCGTTGTGTAAATGTACCACATTTTCTGTATCCATTCCTCTGTGGAGGGACATCTGGGTTGTTTCCAGCTTCTGGCTATTATAAATATGGCTGCTATGAACAAAGTGGAACATGTGTTTTTATTACATGTTGGAGCATCTTCTGGGTATATGCCCAGGAGTGGAATAGCTGGGTCCACAGGTAGTATTATGTTCATTTTTCTGAGGGTCTGCCAAACTGATTTCCAGAGAGGTTGAATCATCTTGCATTCCCACCAGCAATGGAGGAGTGTTCCTCTTTCTCCACATCCTCGCCAACATCTGCTATCACCTGAGTTTTTGATCTTAGCCATTCTGATTGGTGTGAGGTGAAATCTCAGGGTTGCTTTGATTTGCATTTCCCTGATGACTAAGGATGTTGAACATTTCTTTAGGTGCTTCTCGGCCATTCGAATATCCTCAGTTGAGAATTCTCTGTTTAGCTCACTTCCCCATTTTTTGATAGGGTTATTTGGATCTCTGGCGTCTAGCTTATTGAGTTCTTTGTATACTTTGGATATTAACCCTCTATCAGATGTAGGATTGGTAAAGATCTTTTCCCAATCTGTAGGTTGCCATTTTGCACTATTCACAGTGTCCTTTGCCTTACAGAAGCTTTGTAATTTTATGAAGTCCCATCTGTCAATTCTTGATCTTAGAGCACAAGCCATTGGTGTTCTGTTCAGGAACAATTCCCTTGTGCCCAAGTGTTCGAGATTCTTCCCCACTTTCTCTTCTATTAGATTCAGTGTATCTGGTTTTATGTGAAGGTCCTTGATCCACTTGGATTTGAGCTTTGTACAGGGAGATAGGAATGGATCAATTCGCAATCTTCTACATGTAGACAGCCAGTTGATCCATCACCATTTGTTGAAGATGCTGTTTTTTTTCCACTGTATGGTTTTAGCTCCTTTGTCGAAGATCAAGTGACCATATGTGTGTGGGTTCATTTCTGGGTCTTGGATTCTATTCCATTGATCTACCTGTCTGTCACTGTACCAATACAATGCAGTTTTTATCACTACTGTCCTGTAGTACAGCTTGAGGTCAGGGAAGCTTATTCCCCCAGAAGACCTTTTATTGTTGAGGATAGTTTTTGCAATCCTGGGTTTTTTGTTATTCCATATGAATTTGAGAATTGCTCTTTCTAGGTCTATGAAGAATTGAGTTGGGATTTTGATGGAGATAGCATTGAATCTGTATATTGCTTTCGGCAGGATGGCCATTTTAACTATGTTAATCCTGCCAATCCATGAGCATGGGAGATCTTTCCATTTTCTGAGGTCTTCTTCAATTTCTTTCTCCAGAGACTTGAAGTTCTTGTCATACAGATCTTTCACTTGTTTGGTTAGAGTCACAACAATATGCTTTATAATGTTTGTGACAACTGTGAAGGTGTCATTTAACTAATTTCTTTCTCAGTCTGTTTATCTTTCCAGTATAAAAAGGCTACTGACTTGCTTGAGTTAATTTTGTATCCAGCCACTTTACTGAAGTTGTTTATCAGCTGTAGCAGATCTCTGGTGGAATTCTTTGGGTCACTTAAGTATACTATCATATCATCTGCAAATAGTGATATTTTGATTTCTTCCCTTCCAGTTTGTATCCCATTGACCTCCTTTTGTTGTCTAATAGCTTTATCTAGAACTTCAAGTACTATATTGAATAGTTAGGGAGAGAGAGGGCAGCCTTGTCTAGTCTCTAATTTCAGTGGGAATACTTCAAGGTTCTCTCCATTTGGCCACTGGTTTGCTGTATATTTCTTTTACTCTGTTTAGGTATGGTCCTTTAATTCCTGATCTCTCCAAGACTATTACCATGAATGGACACTGAATTTTGTCAAATGATTTTTCAGCATGTACTGAAATGACCATGTGTTTTTTTTTTTTTATTTGAGTTTGTTTATGTAGTGGATTACATTGATGGATTTCTGGGTATTGTACCATCCCTGCATCCCTGGGATGAAGCCTACTTGATCATGTTGAATGATCATTTTGATATGTCCTTGGTTTCGGTTTTTGAGAATTTTATTGAGTATTTTTGCATTGATACTAATAAGGGAAATTGGTCTGAAGTTTTCTTTTTTTGTTCGGTCTTTGTTAGGTTTTGGTATCAGTGTAACTGTGGCCTCATAGAATGAATTGGGTAGTATTCCTTCTATTTCTATTTTGTGGAATAGATTGAAGAGTATTGGTATTAGGTCTTCTTTGAAGGTCTGATAGAATTCTGCACTGAACCCATCTGGTCCTGGACTTTTTTTGGTTGGGAGAACTTTAATGACTGCTTCTTATTTCTTTAGGAGTAATGGGACTGTTTAGCTAGTTTGTCTGATCCTGATTTAACTTTGGTATTTGGTATCTGTCTCGAAAACTGTCCATTTCATCCAGACTTGGCAATTTTGTTGAGAATAGGCTTTTGTAGTAGGATCTGATGATTTTTTGAATTTCCTCAGAATCTGTTGGTACATCTTACTTTTTCATTTCTAGTTTTAATTTGGATACTGTCTCTGTGCCCTCTGGTTAGTCTGCTTAAGGGTTTATCTATCTTGTTGATTTTTTTTTCACAGAACCAGCTCCTGGTTTTGTTGATTCTTTGTATAGTTCTTTCTGTTTTTACTTGGTTGATTTCAGCCCTTAATTTGATTATTTCCTGTCTTCTACTCCTGTTGGGTGTATTAGCTTCTTTTTGTTGTAGAACTTTCAGGTGTGCTGTTAAGCTGCTAGTATATGCTCTCTCCAGTTTCATTTTGGATGTACTCAGAGCTGTGAGTATTCCTCTTAACACTGCTTTCATTGTGTCCCATAAGTTTGGGTATTTTGTACTTTCATTTTCATTAAATTCTAGGAAGTCTTTAATTTCTTTCTTTATTTCTTCCTTGACCAAGTTATCATTGAGTAGAGCATTGTTCAGTTTCCTTGTGTATGTGTGCTTTTTGTTGTTGCTGTTGCCATTGAAGACCAACCTTAATCTGTAGTCGTCTGATAGAAGGCATGGGATTATTTCAATCTTATTATATCTGTTGAGGTTTGTTTTGTGAGCAAATATATGATCAGTTTTGGAGAAGGTACCATGAGATGCTGAGAAGAAGGTACATTCTTTTGATTTAGGATGAAACGTTCTATTGATATCTGTTAAATCCCTCTGGTTCATAACATCTGTTAGTTTAACTGTGTCTCTGTTTAATTTGTGTTTCCAAGATCTATCCATTGATGATAGTAGGTGGTTGAATTCTCCCACTATTATTGTGTGAGGTGCAATGTGTGCTTTGAGCTTTAGTAAAGTTTCTCTTATGAATGTAGGTGCCCTTGTATTCAGGGTTTAGAAGTTCAGAATTAAGAGTTCATCCTGGTAGATTTTTCCTTTGATGTGTATGAAGTGTCCTTCCTTATCTTTTTGATGACTTTGGTTGAAAGTTGATTTTATCCAATATTAGAATGGCTACTCTAGCCTGTTTTGGGGGGACTATTGGCCGAGAAAATTGTTTCCCAGCCCTTTTTTCTGAGGTAGTTTTTGTCTTTCACATGGAGCTGCATTTTCTGGATGCAGCAAAATGCTGGGTCCTGTTTATGGATCCATTCTGTCAGTCTATTTCTTTTTATTGGGGAATTGAGTACATTAATATTAAGAGATATTAAGAAATAGTGATTGATGATTCCTGTTAATTTCAATGTTATTTTTCTTCTTTTGAATTTGTTGAAAGATTTCTTTCTTGATTTTTCTAGTGTTTAGTTTACCTCCTTGAGTTGGAATTTTCCATTTATTATCCTTTGCAGGGCTGGGTTTGTGGAAACATACTGTGCAAATTTGGTTTTATCATAGAATACTTTGGTTTCACCGAATTGAGAGTTTTGCTGGTTATAGCAAGCTGAGCTGGCATTTTTGTTCTCTTTGGGTCTGTATGAGATCTGCCCAGGATCTTCTGGCTATCATAGTCTCTGGTGAGAAGTCTGGTGTAATTCTGATAGGTCTGCCTTTATATATTACTTGACCTTTTTCCCTTACTGCTTTTAATATTCTTTCCTTATTTTGTGTATTTGTTTGTTTTGACTATAATGTGAGGGGAGGAATTTCTTTTCTGGTCCAATCTATTTGGAGTTCTGTAGACTTCTTGTATATTTATGTTCATTTCTTTCTTTAGGTTAGGGAAGTTTTCTTCTATAATTTTGTTGAAGATATTTATTGGTCTTTTAAGTTGGGAATCTTCACTCTCTTCTATACCTATTATCCTCAGGTTCTGTCTTCTCATTGTATCCTGGATATCCTAGATGTTTTGGGTTAGTAGCTTTTTGCATTTTGGGTTTTCTTTGACTGTTGTTTCAATGTTTTCTATGGTATCTTCCACACCTGAGATTCTCTCTAGTATCTCTTGTATTCTGTTGATGATGCTTGTATTTATTACTCCTGATCTTTTTCCTAGGTTTTCTAGCGCCAGGGTTGTCTCCCTTTTTGATTTCTTTATTGTTTCTATTTCTATTTTTAGGTCCTGGATGATTTTGTTCATTTCCTTCATCTGTTTGATTGTGTTTTCCTGTAATTCTTTAAGGGATTTTTATGTTTCCTCTTTAAGGGCTTCTATTTGTTTACATGTCTTCTCTTATATTTTTTTTAAGGGAGTTATTTATTTCCTTCTTAAAATCTTCTATCATCATCATGAGATGTGAATTTTAATCTTAGTCTTGCTTTTCTGGTGTATTGGGGTATCCAGGGCTTGTTGTGGTGGGATAGCTGGGTTCTGATGATGCCAAGTAGCCTTGGTTTCTGTTCCTTATGTTCTTGCTCTTGCTTGGTCTTACTCTCTCTTACTGTGGACTGTGATTTCACCTTCATGCAAGCTTTGGTGTCAATACCGCTTGAAAACCAGTTCTCTCTGAGAGGAATTTGGCTTTGGAGTGCTGTGGTACCGGGTCAGCTCTGGGATGCAGAGAGAAACCAGAAGTATTTAGTACCCAACTGTCACTTGGTTCCTGTGTCCTGATGGCTCTGCAAGGGTTCCTCTTGATCTAGTGTGTTTGAACAAAAGTGGTGGTCTTGCCTGTGCTTGAAGGTGTGTTGGCACTCCTGGGATACCAGCTCTCTCTTGGCACTCTTTGAGTATGGAGTCCTGTGTCACAGGATCTGCTCTCCGGCCACCAGAAGAAACCAGAGGACTACTTCTCAGACTTTGTATCCTGTTGATTCCAGGTGGGTCCCTCTGAGCAAATAGGCTTGCCCACACTCCTGGGAGTCTAGCTTTCTCCCTGCTTTATTTGGCTATGGAGCCCTGCTGGACCAGGCAGATTTCTCTCACCATGGATGGAAACCAGAATGCTCCTTCCCCCAGTTGTTCCTCAGTCCTTGTGTCCCAAGGATTCCAGGTGAGTCCTGCTGAGCAGTGATGCTGTTTTACCCTCACTCACTGGCTTTTCCACATTCCTGGGAGGTTAGTTTTCTCAGGGCGCTATTTGGCTATGGAGCCCTGGTGGCCCAGGCAGAGATCTCCCTGAGAATCTGTTTTTTATTCACAAAGAAAGTATTGTTAGACAATTTGAAAATCAGTGTAAATGAACTTATTAACTGATTTAAAGAGAAAATGTAATTATCATAATTGCATCAGAATAAAACCACATGATAAAGTTTTTTAGTTTTCAGTCTGGAAAAAACTGCCTTAGCAAATTAATAGTCTTACATGTACATATCTGTTCTCATTATATGTAATTGGTGGGAAGATACTTTTTATATTATATGAGAAGCATAGATGATTGATAGATACATAGATAGATAGATAGATAGATAGATAGATAGATAGACAGACAGATGGATGCACCAATGGAGCTCAAGAGAAATTTTAGAGAGGGTACAGGAACAATAGTGGAGGAAGTTTAAATGAAAATTGCAATGGGTGAACAGGAAAGAGAAGGAGATTAAGAAGGGACAATTATAATGGCAGAAATACTTTGAAAAAGCCCTATGGAAACGTGGACCCTTGGAATCTTACTTGTAACACTGTGACTTCTTCCTGGTCCCCTTTGTTCAACATATGCAATGACTTCTTGTATTTTCATATTTGATGATCACTGTAAAATATGCCCTTCTTTGGAATCCCCTCTATTGCTGTTTCTTCAAACTGGCAGCCTTTGTAGAATCTCTTCCAAATAGATATCTGTAAATTCACGTATCCGATGAGGGAAAGCCATAGGCCTTCCTGATCCCTATAACCAATGTAAGAAGGTTCTGACTTCTTACAATCCTTTCTCAGCTTATTATGAAGCTGCAAAAGAAAACTAGTGGCACTCATAACTTTTCCCCAATATCATAAATGTGCAAAATGAGCTGACAATGCAAATGACATGCAAGAGATCAAGAAGATATCAAATGACACCCAAATGTAGACTGCCATGTTAAACACAGCCATCTTAACATCCAGCGTTCAGAATCTTTATAACACAGAGACTCAGGTAATACAGGGAACCTGAACATACTTCAATCAGGATGTAAATGGATGTGTGAACATGTATCAAACACCACACTGCTCATATTACTAATTCTGAGACAGTCCTTTGTAGAAGATATGACAATCAATATTTTATATGTCAACATGGATAGACTTGGAAAACATAATGATGAATGAGGATAGTAAATAAATATTAATCTTCATAAGCATATGAGGTCTTTCCATTTTCTGAAATATTCTGCAGGTTTTTTTGTCCAGTGTCTTAAAGTTTTCATTGTACAAAATCTTTACTTCTTTGTTTACATTTATTACAAATTATTTTATTTAATTCTATTTTTTTATGCTATTGTGAATTTCATTGTTTCCCTTATTAGTGAAGAAATGGCAACAGTACCTTTCAGTTCACGTTCATGCTATTGTAGGTATAAAGGTATATGTAAGTAGAGCCATTCACATACATGACAAATTAGAAATTGTGATATCAAGTAAGCAATGGAAATACAAAGAAAACAAGTCTCCATTACCCTCTGTCACTAGACAGCGTCATAGATTTGAGAAAAATATTTAAATTTTATGAACTTTATTTTTTCTTTTACAAAAATAGACCTAAAACCTGAATCTTTATAGGTTTTCTTTTACTTCTAAAATATTATTAATGCCACTACTGTGATATTATAAATCCTTTTCCAGTTTTTCCTTAATTGCAGGATAAAGATAAGTACATTTTCAGTGAGGGAAGTAACCAAGTATATATTCAACTCTTCTCTAGTCCAGTAATTTATAAGTATGTGCTCTACCAATCTGACATGAGTTTCAATGATTTTCTTTTTTCTTGTCTTTTTGAAAATTGTACACAAATTGAACTCAGCGTGTTTCAAAAAAAAAGAGAACCTGAAATTACGTGGATAAGGAGATGTAACAAATTATGGTCACCGTGGCGATGAGTATGGTCACAACACATCGTATAAAGAGAGTTAGCACTCCATCACTTTTAACAAATAAATAGGAAAATCACTTGATACCTTCCACATCTCTAATAAAATACTCAGGTAATAAGAGTTATTTATAGTTATCATTTACAACTAAATCAAGAATCTTCCTTTCCCTTATTTTTGTCAGATATAAACGAATTAGAATTCATTTTCCCATAGTGACGCCCAGAAAGAATGAAATGTGAACCTCTAAGAGCTAAATATACCAGAAAAAAAAATGAATCAATAAAGTTAAAAGTGCCTGTTAAGCACCAGGGTGACTTTGGTGCCCAGAACACATGTGCTGCCTTCCCATCATTAATATATACTTCAGCCCATATTCTTTCCATTAGCAAATTTTATACATTGCATTTAGCTTTTAGCTTAAAACCTTTCTGTATGTTTTATTTATTCCTTCCAGTTTTACATTAGAACAAAGAAAATGTGTCTTCATTACCTATTTTACTTTACAAGTGTAAAATTATTGGGGCTGTTAGAAGACCTTCACCATTTGGCATGGACTTAGTTGGTATCAGTGATTTGTTGTTGTTATTGCTTTCCTCATCATGTATGGGTAAGAGTGGAGAATGTTAAAGTGTTCTCACTTTAGTTTTACCCCCTCGCTGCACAAACTTTTTTCCATGAGGTTAAGTTGATTCCCACTTTCTGATTAACAGTAGAACACTCTGCTTCTCTAAAGGCTTCAGTGGACAGTGGCTGTAGACCTTAGCACTTAGGATTTATTCACATTTTTCTTCAGAGTAAGCTATAACTTCCATTGCTCTTTAATTTTCTATATGAAGTCATAATCAAATAATATTAGACCTAAGACTACAGGTACATTTTATTGACTAAATGAAACAGTGCTTCACAATATATATCAGTTTTGACATATCAGGTTTAATGGGTACAATTTATCTGACACTATTTTGGTGCTAAGTGTATTCATTATACTTTGTTCTATGTAGTCGTGATATTTCTTTTTATTTAATTGTTACACAGACTTACCAGCATCTCATTAATTTTAGCCCTTCTTCTTAGAATTTTTAAATATACTGTTGGAGGTGTAACTGTAACACATTTGAGTGCAGATTTTATGTTGATGGTCATAAAATTTAAATGACAGAGTTTCCTAAGAAGGACATCATATTTCTATGTAGTGTGTGTGTGTGTGTGTGTGAATATTTGTTTTTGCTTATGTATGTGTATGGTGTGCATGGCTATGCAGAGGCAGGCATGTATAATAATTTAGGGTCATGTATATGTAGAAGTGTAAATGAGTTGTACATATTTACACATGCAGATCTGATTTGATATCTTGTATCTTTTTCAATTATTCTTCACCTAATAGATTGAAGCAGGGTTTATCATTTGAAAGAACAGTGCCCTAGCTGAGCTATTCTTGCTTGACAACTAGTTCTCAGAATCTCCTGTTTCCATCCTATAGGCTGGATATATAGGCACAGCATCAGCCTCAGCCCTGCACATATGGTGGTGCCATAGGACTACCAGAACCTGAACCCTGGACCTCATATATATATATGGGGCACATAGTTTACCAACTAAACTATCTTCTTAGCACCTTGCATGTAAGATTATAAAAATATTATTTTATGTTCAATCAAATGTCTTTAATCTGAAGATCTTTTTATGTCTAAGGTTATCATTCCAGATGTTGTTTTAGTGCTTAGTTCCAGAAAGATGTTCTTGTATTCTCTCTAAAAATGTGAACTTTGAATGTTGCATTCTGTTTCTCAACCATGTAAGAAATGTTTGCTTCAGAACATTTTTTTCTAAATATACCATTTCTTAGGTTTTTAAAATGACTTGCCAGAAAGCATGTAGAAAAGTTGAAATTGAAATAAATAAAGAAAACCACAAATTTAATGAGAAATCACCAAGTGCCATTATTTTCTTGCATCTTTAATTATAGAATCTAAATTATTTAGTTTTCTGTGGACAATTAATTCCATAACCACACCATCTACCTTTTCCTTAGCAATATTAATTGCTATTTTTCTCACTAGTATTTATTTTCATTAACAATATACCATAATATTAGAATTAATTACACTTATCTGGCTCCTTTCTTTGCTCATCAAGGATCTATTGTGTAGCTAACATGTAGGAGGTGTTGTACAGTTTCAGTTCTGTAGCAGTTAGAGACTAAGCTTTCTTCTTGCTATCACCATGTTTGTAGTTTCTTGGTGATAAAGGAATAAAGCAGCATTCCTGAGAAGTATACTGATTTTCTAGTCTCTTTTTCATGGGATAAGTTCTGCTCTTCCATGATATGTGTGACCCATGGGTTGAGAAGAGCTGAGAATGTTTGAGTTTGTCTCTTGCTTTCTAGCTTTTTTCTTTTCTTTTTGATTTTTGAATACCAAACACAGCCCTGTAATTCTTACTTTATAAGTAAACTACTTTGAGTGAGCACATCCATGTTTACAAACCTTGTAATACATCACTTAACCCATGGCTGTGTAAATTGTTTCAAAAAATTTGGAAACAGAATGAAGCATGCTCTCTTTCCCACAGGCCAAAGTCACCTTCCCCATTCAGACTTTATCAGTGAAAATATTGGCTATTTTGGGCATCTTTCTGGCTCTTGGTTTTAAGTTTGATCAACTTTTGCTTCAGAAGTGATGAGAAATTACATGACTCAGTAGAATACTCAAGATTAAGGTTTAATAAATATTTAAAATTAGAATTTATAGAAACCATTTGGAGTATGTCTGTAAGTGTTTTCTAAAGGACTTGAATCATATAGCAATTTCACATTAGCTTTTTGCAACGTTTACTCATGAGAAAGACATCTTTCTACTCTGAAGCACATATATGTGTAAAGCATAAGTATAAAAGTTTTCAAAATGAAAACACTCAGGGCAAAGCATTGCCCAAAAGCAAACATTCTACTCAATGTAGACCATCTGAGATTGTCTTCGGATTGGCCTCCACAGATGCCTCATGCTTTCTGTTTGTGGAAGAGAACAGAGTTGCCAAAAAGTAACAGCTGTACAGTAGTATCACTTGATACAAAAACCATGGAGTCTGATGTCTTGAAGCTTCTGTGTGTTATCATGATTGGGTATGAGTTTGGATATCCAGTAATGTGCCCTAAGGACAGCAACAATAAAAGATGCATCCTGAACTTGGGGTTGCAGATCAGGGAGTTCCCTGAAGATGTTTCTCATCAGTTTGTAACAGGGTCTTTGACTCAAGATGCAGGACAGAGACATAGCAGTGTGAAACAAAGATGAGGTTAAGTGAGGAGACAGATTGATATATGTTAGGAATGGTTAAATGCATCCAACAATGCTCCATGGTCTTTTGATCTGCATTATATGCAGGATATAATTTAGAACAAGATTGACGTATACAACAAAGTTGGAACAGCGAGTAGATTTGAAAATGAAGTTCACAGATGAGCTGATTGTCTCTTTCTTATGGTCAAGAGTTTCTTTTGAGGGAAGGTAAAGTAAGGTGGTATGGGGTTTAGTAATGAGAAAATGGCAGGCAAAGTTGACAAACAGGTCACAGTGGGGAGACAAACACTTTTCCCCAGAGAAAGTCCAGTAAGTCTTTAAATACTCTTGTTTGGGATCTTTCTTGTAAAGGGGTTTTCAGTGTAGAAAATCTTTGCAGTAGTTAAATCAATTGTGTGGATATCTTTGATCCTCCTGCATCAAGGCACATTAATGAGGTTCTGACTGATACTTTCCTTTCTCAAATTCCCTTAATTTGTCCTGTCTTCTAGTTGCAGTAGATGGAAACATGAGACTCAAACTGTGTACATATGGATCATCATGTTAATCTAGCAAAAAGAAGAAGGAAAAGAACAGACAAGAGTTGAGTCAAAATAAAGCAAAATACCAATATGTCCATCTGGCAGAACTGAACAATATATAAAATCAAGCAGACTATATAAACAAAAACACAACAGAAATCAATGAAAGGGATTACCAAAAAGAACAGAGATTGAAATTTTTACAAATACTATAAAAGATTTTTGTTGTTGTTGTTTTGCAGATTCAACTCTTATTTGAAGGAGATACCATGAAGTTATGTGTCACTTTAACCAGTGTCATTCAAATATGGTAAAGGCAAATAGTCTGAAGACTGAGATTAATCTAATGAGAACCATTTATCTCTTTCTCCCTGTCCCTTTTCCTTGTGGAGAGCAGAAGCAAGAGTTTAAGATATGTGCTGCAGGGAAGTGGTAAATAAAAGCAGCCTCTCACTAGCCCAAGTAGTCACGAACACAGAAGTGAGGGGAAGCCGATGGAAGAGAAGAAAGCATACACAGCATGTGTGACAATAGAAGTAATTAGGTAAAATTGGCAAGGGAAAGGGACATTGATTAAATTCATTGTATTATTTGTTAACTGATAAATTTTATTTCTCAATATTTCCATCTTAACTATGCTTTTAAAGAAAAGAGATACTCTGCTTGTGTGTCTAATAGACTGGTTGCTAAGCAACAAGAGAGTAAATGGTTTAAGAAACAGAGAATTGGACTAGCAAGATATCTTATAGCAGGTGACAGGGTTTGATAACCTGAGTTAAATTCCCAGAATTCCCAGTGTATGCCCAGTCAAGTGGACACTAGCACTCACACACAATAAAAAGTCATAAAATGTACAGAAAATAAAAAGAAATACATGTCCTAAGGGAAATGGGATTAAAATTATTGGTAATTATGGTTATTTTTCTTAAATATATTCATCAAATAAAATATGTATGGAATATGTATTTTGCTTGCATTTTAATACCAAAAATATTGCATGATACTTTACATGCAATTATGTAACTGTTTTTCAAAATTCTTACAATAATTTCACAAATTTCTAAGAGTGATGATCTATTTCTTTGTCATGTATCCATATAGTTTACACAATTTATGAATTCATTCATTTTCTCAGTATATCACTCTGAAGCTTGAAATTTAAAGGGCAGTGTTTAATTTGTTTTATGACCACACTTCCATTTTAAGTAGCCTATTTGCATAGAAATTGATGCTGCATAAAGCTGTTTCAAACAAATGTAGTCGTTAGTCTCACAGTATCCTGGTACCACGGGTGGGCAATTTTAAAGATTTTGGAAGATGAGTAGGCTTATCGATCATGTATAAGAAACATGACAAGCCATTCTTTGTTAATCAATAGTGAAGCCAATATTGGACATCTGGCCCTCTAGGTGCAAAACATATACCTGCAATTATGGAGAAATGTGATGTACCATTCAATTTCCATAATATTTCAGTTTGGATTACTTATTTTTAAAAATGCTGATAAAATCAGAAATGATCTCATCTATAGAAAGATCTAAAAATATAAGTTTGATAATATTTCATGTTTGTAAGTATTTATTCACAGTTCAGGAACAATAATTCTTTTTAAATTTTTTAATTGGTTATTTTATTTATTTACATTTTGAAAGTTATCCCTCTTTCCAATTTCCCCTCCACAAACCTGCTATTCCATCTCCCTTCGCCACTGCTTCTATGAAGGTGCTTCCCACCCGCCTACCCAGTCCCACCTCACCGTCCTAGCATTACCCTACACTGGGGCATCAAGGCTTCACAGGACCAAGGGCCCCCCGTCCCATTGAAGCCAGATAAGGCCCTCCTCTGCTACACATCCAGCTGGAGCCTTGGGTCACTCCAAATATATTCTTTGGATCGTGGTTAGTCTCCGGGAGCTCTGGAAGGTCTGGTCAGTTGATATTGTTATTCTTCCTATGGGATTGCAAACCCCTTCTGTTCCTTCAGTCCTCTTCCCAACACCTCCATTGGGGTCCCCATCATCAAACTTATGGTTGGCTGCAAGCATCCACATCTGTATCAGTAAAGCTCTGGCAGAGCCTCTCAGGAGACAGCTATATCAGGCTCCTGTCAGCAAGCATTTCTTTGCATCAGCAATAGTGACTAGGTTTGGTGGCTGCATATGGGATGAATCCCCAGGTGGGGTAGTCTATGGATGACCATTTCTTCAGTCTCTGCTCCACTCTTTGTCCTTGTATTTCCAGAGCAACAATAATCTTTCAAAAAGTAAAAACAATTATATATCAATGGCATTCAATCCATAACATAAATAATTTGAAGATAATACATTAAACATAGAATAAACTCTAAATGTGTTAATGTGATCTAAATTTCTTATTTTCCTCTTAAGGAAAATTGATTTTGTTTCTCAGACAATATATCCTGATTATATTTTCCTCTCCCTACACTCTTCCAAGTCTCTGTCCATCTGTATTATCATCCCTTTATGTATATCTCTCATTAGAAAAGAACTGGCTTCTAAGAGACAACAACCAAACATAACAAAATAAAATATAAGATGAAGCAAAAACTGTCATGTCAAAGTTTGACACAGTGCAGGTACAGGAATAAGAGATCCACTTGTTGTCACATTCAAGAATCTCATAAAAACACTAAGTTAATAGCTATAGCACATACACAGAGGACAGAGCCACAGATCCATGTAGGCCCTGTGACTATTGGTTCTGTCTCTGATAACTCAGCATCTCCTTGAGCAGTTGAATTGGAGGACATTTTTGTACTGGTGTCCTCTATCCCTTCTGCTCTTAAACTCTGTCTCCACTGCTTTGGGATGCCCTGAAATCTGAATTGGAAGGATTAGGTAGAGACTGCCAATTTAGACTCTCTCTCTCCATAATATCTGGTTGTGTCTTTGCATCTGTTCCCATCTGCTGCCCAAGGGAGCTTCTCTGATGATGACTGGATAAGGCATTGACCTATGAGTATAACAGATTATCATTAGGAATATATATAGAGAGAGAGAGGGGAGAAAGAGAGAGAGAGAGGGATCAGTAGTGTTTGTTTTTACTCTAGGTCTGCTCTGTGGTCCTTGGTTATCTAAGCAGTGTCAAGTATAGGTTCCTTTTCTCATGGAGTGAGCCTTAAGTCAAATCAAGCATTGATTGGCTACTCCTACAAGTTCTATGCCACTATTGTCCTAGCATATTTTTCAGGCAGGACAAAAAGTTAAAATGAGATGACTTGTTTAGACTCCATACCCCCATTAATCAGTCTCCTCATTAGGACTTATAGATTTTAGAAAATTTCCACTTTGAGGGAAGCCACAAAGGTTCCCAATTTACAACCATCACTCTCTGTACTCTCAATCTCTATCTCACTTTTCTCCACCTTATACCCTTGTTCCTATCTCCTCCTGCTCCCAGTCTGCCCTTAAAATCTATTCTATCTTCTCATACCAGGGAAATCCATGCATTTCCAATAGGGCATGCCTCTTTATCTAACTTCTCTGGATTTACAAACTGTGGCTTTTATATCATATTTAATAACTAATATCCATTTGTAACTGAATACAAACTATATTTCAGTCTCTTGGTTTAGGTTAGCTAACTTATGATGATTTTTTCTAGTTCTATCCATTTGGCTGTAAATTACATTATTATTATTTTTTAAGCAGCTTAGTAGTACTCTCTTGTGTCAATGTACCATATTTTCTTTATCCATTTATCTATTGATGGAACCTATTAGGTCCAGTTTCTAGCTGTTATAAATAAACTTGATGTAACTGTGGCTGAGTAAGTAACTATGATAGGATGAAGCATCCTTTGGGTTTATGCTCAGGAGTGGTGTAGCAGGATCTTGAGTTAGATTATTCCCAATCTTCTAAGAAACCTCCACACAGATTTCCATTTCCAACAGCAATGAATGAGTGCTCCCCTTACTCCATATGGGTGCCAGCATCATCTGTCACTTGTGCTACTGAACTTAGACACTCTGAAGGGTGTAAAATGGGATATCAGACTTGTTTTGGTTTCTATTTCCCTGTTGGCTAAAGATGCTGAACATTTCTTAAGTTTGTCTCAGCCATTTTAGTTTCCTCCATTGACACTTTTCTGCTTAGCCCTGTATATCATTTCTAACTGTATTACTTTTTTTGATGTGTTGATTCTTGAGTTCTGTATGTATTTTGGATATTAGTTCTCTGTTGGATATAGATTTGGTAAAAATATTATTCCATTCTGTAGTCTGCTTCTTTGTTTGACAGTGTTTTACAGAAGCTTTTCAGTATCACAAAGTCCCATTTAATAATTTTTTATGTTAGTGCCTGAGAGCTATCTTTGTCCTCTATCAGGTTCAATGTACCTGGCTGAGATATTTAATACACTTTAACTTAATGTTGTACAGGGTGATAAGTATGGATCAGTTTTCATTCTACATGCACACATCTAGCATGACCAGCACCATTTATTGAAGATATTGTCTTTTGTCTTTTGTGTATTTTTTGGCTTATTTATGAAGAGTCAGCTATCTATATGTGTCTATAATTATGTTTTGGTCTTCAATTAAATTCCATCTATCAATGTGTCTTTATGCCATACCATAAAGATAAGATTTGTATTATTATAACACTGTAACACAACTTGAAATCAGGAATGACAAGAAGGCTGGTAGTTCTTTTATTGTTCTAGATTGTTTTAGCTATTTTGCTTGTTTGTGTTTTCCTAGTAGAATTGTGTATTGTCATTTCAAGGTCTGTAAAGAATTTTATGGGAATTTGGATGGGATTTGCATTGAATCTATAGCTTTTAGATCTATTTTAATTGTTTATCTGATCTTGATTTAACTTTGGAAAAAGAAACCAATGGAGAAAATTAACCATTTTTTAAATGTTCCAATTTCATGAAATCTAGATTTTTGTAGTATGCTGTTATAATTCTCTGGATTTCCTCTGGTGTTTACTGTTACATGCCTTTTTATTTCTGACTTTGTTAGTCATTATTTCCTTTACTTTTAATAGTTTGGATAAGTGGTTGTCTGTCCTGTTGATTTAGTTAAAGAGTCAACTGTTTCATTCATTCTTTGTATTGTTCACTTTGTTTCTCTTTTTTGATTTTAGCTCTGATTTTGATTATGTCTTGCTATCTACTTCTCTTGGATATGATTACTTCTTTTTGTTGTAGAGCTTTCAGATGTGCTGTTAAGTTTCTAGAATGATAGCTTCCCAGTTTCTTAATGTAGCATATCGTGTGATGATCTTTCCTGTTAGCATGATTTTCATTGTATCCCATAGATGTATGTAGTACATTCAGTTTAATTGGATTCTAGGAACTATTCTATTTCTTTATTTCTTTCTTGACCTATTTTTCATTCAGTAAGGAGTTACATGGTTTCCATGGGTCCATAACGTTTCTACTATTTCTGTTATTGCTGATATCTAGCTTTAATCCTTGATGGCTGATAGGATTCAGAAAGTTATTTCAATTTTTGTCATATCTCTTTAGACTTGCTTTGTGACTGTGTATGTAGTCAATTTTGGAAAATTTCCATGATGTATGGAGGAAAAAGGTGTATTCCCTTGTGTTTTGGTGAAATGTTTTATAGAGATCTTTTAAGTCTATTTGGTTTATAATATGTTAGTTCCTTTATTTCTCTATTGAGTTTTTATGTGGATGACCTTTCTGTTAAAGTATTGAAGTATCTCACTATCATTGTGTGATATTGACCCAAGCACAACATGTGATTTAAGCTGTAGTGATGTTCCTTTTACAAACGTGAGTGTTAAGTGAATGTCTTCTTGGTAGATTTTTTGATTTTGGTTTTTTGGTTTTTTGTTTGTTTGTTTGTTTGTTTGTTTTTGAATGTGTAGTCAATCTTCCCTATCTTTTTCTTTAGTTTTGGTTGGAAGTTTATTAACTTTGATAATAAAATGTCTACACAACCTTTAATTTTATGCTCATTTGCTTGGAATAACTTTTTCCAACTCTTAACACAGAGGTAATGTTAGTCTTTGATGTTGAGGTATTTTTCTTGTATGTAACAGGAGGAAGAATTCTGGTTTTAAATATATTCTGTTAGTCTGTGTCTATTGACTAGAGTATTTAGTCTGTTGATAATGAGGGATGGAAAATTACCAATGATTCATAATTCCTGTTATTTTGTTATTGGTGGTGGTATTGTGTATGTCTGTGTGTGTGTGTGTGTTTCCCTGTTTTCCTTTTCTTGATATTTTTAGTTTATGATTACATATTTATGTTTTCATAGGTATAGTTTAACTCCTTAGGTTGGAGTTTTCCTTCTAACACCTACAGGGCTAGATTTGTAGATAAATATACTTCAAATTTGACTTCATTATTAAATACCTTATTTTATCAATCTATGATGATTCCAAGTTTTGCTGGTATAGAATTCTGAGCTTGCATCTGTGGTCTCTTAAAATCTGCTATGCATTCCTGTACGTACTTCTGAATTTTAGGGTTTCCATTGACAAATCATGTGTAATTCAGATTTGTTTTTATATGCTACATGGTTATCTTCCTTTGAAGCTTTTAATATTTTTTTCTTTGTTCTATATATTTAGTGTTTGGTAATTGTGTGATGAGAGGACATTCTTTTCTGGTCTAATCTAATTGGTGTTCTGTATGCTTCTTTTATTTTTATAAGCATCTCTTATTTTATTTTATTTTATTTTATTTTATTTTTGAGACAAAACTCATTCTATATAGTCCAGGCTAACCTGGAACTCACTGTGTAGGCCAAGTTGTCCTCTTTCTGCCTAAGTCTCTCTAGCCCTAAGTTTACAATTATGAGATACATGTCCCTTGATGTTTATATCATAGATTTCATTTGATCCTGTTTTGCTTCATACAAATGGAATGAAGCTACATGGGCACTTATTTCTGACTTTCCAATCTGCATTAATGCCCTGGCAACTAACTCATGTGGCAGGGTGGTTTGGTTTTGCTCACCATTCCACTGAATGGCAGAAACACAGCTTACTTTTACATTGTTCTGAGGGTCATGTGGGATGCTGCCAAGTTTCAGCTATAATGAGCAAATCTGCTATAAATACGTCTTTTACATACCCTTTAGTGGACTTAATCACGCCTACCCATGCATTGCAGGAGAGGGACTTGCTGAGACCAAGGGTGGATGAATTTGGCTGGTGGAGTAAGAATCTTGCTCATCATAACCCTGAGTTACATCAAATTGAATAATCTCTGATATGTCAATTATTATGCTGGAATCCAGGCAAACATGGAAAGTGTCCAGGAGCACTTTGCTTCTGGGACAAGCTATTGAATATAATATAACCTAATCTAACCTAATCTAACATAATATAATATAATATAATATAACCATGTACCTTGTTGTCTAGCATCCTTTCCTCCCTCCCTTCTCCAACCTTTCCCCTTCCTCCCTCTCCCTCTCAGACCCTGTTCCTCAGCTGAGGATAGAACCTGGGACCCTGAAGACAAATATACCTCTGATCTATGCACCCACCAAAGCTTTTCTCTTTTCAGGGACTTCATTAGACACACATTTCTTTTAGAGTTGAATAACTCTTTAATCCCCCAATTCTTCCTTGACTTTTCTGGGTTTGCCCAGTCTTATTCTACCCATGTCCACAGAGCTATATCTGTAGCCCTAGTAGTGAACCTTTCTGTAGCCATCTTCGAACTGATCATCTATACTCAATAGAAAGGGCTTGGACCACCTCCTGGTCCATGGGCCAGTTCTTTGTACCTAGAAAGTCCAGAAGGATAACTCTGTTCTTGAATAGTGACCTTTGCCCTGGACGTTTAGAAATGATATCTACTTTATTCATGGCTTGTGCTGACCCCCTGTGGGACTCCTGACTAGTAAACTTGCCTTTTATTTTAACACAGTTCACACTTCTCCTTTCAGCTACACAGGGCTTGTTCATGGTGGGTGCACAGTAAGTACAAATAACTTAAGAAACTGTTACACAGACTGTAGCTAGGAATGTTGGGATGTTCTAGTCTTTAAGTTCTAGTCTTATGTCTCATGCAGCCCAGTCTGGTCTAGAACTTACCATGTAGCCAAGGGTGACAGATCCTTCTGCCTCCACCTCCTGAGTGCTGGGTTTACAAATGTGTGTCACCTGGTGTGGATTGCACCCTAGACCTCTTGTATACTAGGCAAGCACTCTGTTATCTGGCATACATAGTGGTCCCTGCCCCTCGGCCCAAAAATTGTAGGCTTTTATTTAGTTTTTTTTTTTTTAAATTGTGCATAAAATTTTATCTAGTAAACCTATTTCTAGGAATTTATGTTGAGAAAAATATATATGTACTGTGGGATATCTATCACAGTATTATATACAATGGTGAATTATGAGAAACATGTCGAAATTAAATACAGAACTAATAAAATATAAAATTACTTGTAGACATTTCTATAATAATGAAAATGCTATGTTTTGGCTAAAACTTTAGAAACCAATATGATCATCATCTTATACTTTCACATTATAAATATGATTGAAATAAATTAAATCACTTTGTAAAAACATTGTGCAGTTGGAACTTATTTGTGACAGATCAACTCTTACAGTTTGATAGGCCATTCATTTTTTTCTCCTTTGAAATGAGAAAAGAAAGTTGACTTCCATCAAAACAGCACACAACCTAATCTCATAAATCACATGTTTAATGTTACTTGTTTTCAGTAGACTTTGAAAACCTTACTACTGTCACACTCAACTAGAAATAAGTTGACAACTCCTGACTAAATTCAGAGAAAATAAATACTAGTCTTCTAAAATATGCAGGACTCAGCTCCTTAATGAGAACATAAAATTCAAATACCTCCAATGATCTCCCTTGAAGATATGTTAGCTTCACTCTGAGCAAAGAGCAACACTCCTTTGTGATTCCCAAGGCCATTACACTGAGATTCATCAGATACCTATAACACCTGCTGAAGTTACCCCTTAAATATTTCTATTTGACCAGTATGAAGTATCCTTCCTTATCATTTTTAATAACTTTTGGTTGAAAGTTGGTTTTATTTGATATTAGAATGGCTACACAAGTGTGTTTCTTGGTACCATTTACTTGGAAATTGTATTCCAACCTTTTACTCTGAGGTAGTATCTGTCTTTTGTTACTGAGGTGCATTTCCTGTATGCAGCAAAATGCTGGGTTCTGTTTACATATCCAGTCTGTTAGTCTATGGCTTTTTATAGGGGAATGAGTCCACTGATGTTAAGAGATATTAAGAAAAACTGATCGTTACTTCCTGTTATTTTTGTTATTAGAGGTGGTATTATGTTTGTGTGGCTATCTTCTTTTGGATTTGTTTAAAGAAGATTACTTTCTTGCTTTTTCTATGGTGTAGTTTCCCTCATTATGTTGGTGTTTTCCATCTATTATCCTTTGTAGGGCTGGATTTGTAGAAAGATAATGTGTAAATTTGGTTTTGTGATGGAATATCTTGCTTTCTCCATCTATGGTAGTTAAGAGTTTTGCTGGGTATAGTAGCCTGGGCTGGCATTTGTGTTCTTTTGGGTCTGTATGACATCTGCCTGGGATCTTCTAGCTTTCATAGTCTCTGGTGAGAAGTCTGGTATAATTCTGATATGTTATATGTTACTTGACCTTTTCCCCTTACCGCTTTTAATATTCTTTCTTTGTTTGGTGTATTTGGTGTTTTGATCATTGTGTGATGGGAGGGATGTCTTCTCTGGTCCAGTCTATTTGGAGTTCTGTAGGCTTCTTTTATGTTCAAGGGCATCTCTTTCATTAGGTTAGGGAAGTTTTCTTCTATAATTTTGTTGAAGATATTTACTGTACCTTTAAATTGGGAATCTTCACTCTCTTCTACACTTATTATTCTTAGTTTTCATCTTCTTATTGTGTCCTGGATTTCCTGAATGGTTTGTGTTAAGAGCTTTTTGCTTTTTGCTTTTTGCATTTTCTTTGACTATTGTGTTGATGTTTTCTATGGTATCTTCTGCACCTGAGATTCTCTTTGCTATCTCTTATATTCTGTTGGTGATGCTTGCATCCACGACTCCTGATCTCTTTCTTAGGGTTTCTATCTACTGGGTTGTCTCTTTGTGATATCTTTATTGTTTCTGCTTCCATTTTTAGATCCTGGATCGTTTTGTTCAATTCCTTCACCTGTTGTTTGTGTTTTCCTGTAATTCTTTAAGGAATTTTTGTGTTTCCTCTTTAAGGACTTCTAGCTGTTTACCTGTGTTTTCCTGTATTTTTTTTTAAGGGATTCATTTATGTCTTTTATAAAGTCCTCTATCATAATCATGAGAAGTGATTTTAGATCTGAATCTTACCTTTCTGGTGTTATGGTGTATCCAGGACTTGCTATGGTGGGAGAATTGGGTTCTGGTGATGCCAGGTAACCTTGGTTTCTGTTGCTTAGTTTTCTTATGCTTGTCTCATGCCATCTGGCTATCTCTAGTGCTACCTGCTCTCCCTTTACCTGACTGGATCCTGTCCTTCCTGTGATCCTGGTTGTGTCAGAACTCCTCAGAGACCAACTGTCTCTGGGATCCTGTGATTCTGGGATCCTGTGATCCTGAGATTCTGGGTGAGACAAATCTCCTGGGTGTCAAGCTGCTTCTGCAACCCTGAGATCCTGGTGTGAACAAGCTCCTGTGATCCTTTGATCCTGTTATCCTGGGCATGTTAGAGCACCTGGAAGTTGAGCTTCCTCTGGGTTTTGTGTGTCTGGCTACGGAGTTCACACCCAAGGTCTGCTCTGGTTAATGGTCCAGATAAGAAGGAAACCTTGTCACTTGTCCGTTGAGGTTTCTGGGTCCCTGAATCCCACTTGTCCCAGTTACTCCTGGTGTTGGGACAGATGTTGTGTCCTCCTTACCTATGAGCCTATGATCCTAGGTGTGTTAGAATACCTAGAAGTGGAGCTTCCTCTGGGTGTTGTAGGACTAGCTGAGGAGTTCAAGCCCAAGGTCTGCTTCTAGGAATCTCTTTTTTAAGCTAAGAAAATCTTCTATGATTTTATTGAAAGTACTTTCTGGGTCTCTTACCTCGCATTCTTTTTTCTCTCTTCCTATTATTTTCATATTCTTAGGTTTAATCTTTCATAGTGTCCCAGATTTTCTGGATGCTTGGTTTGAGGAGTATTTTGGATGTAACCTTTTCTTTGACTGATGTATCCATTTTTTATGTCTTATCTTCAATGTTTGGCATTTTCTCTTTTATCTCTTATAGTCTGATAGAGAAGCTCTTTTCTATAGTTTCTCTTTGAAATCTGAAATCTTTCATTTTCAGAGCTCACCCAATTTGTGTTTTCTTTATTGATTCTATTTCCATTTTCAAATTTGAACAGTTTTATTTGATTTCTTTCCCTGTTAATTTGTGATTTCCTAGATTTTATTAAGGGATTTATTAATTTCCTCTTTAAGGACCTCTATCATTGTCATAAAAGCTATTTTACCTTCCTTTTCTTGTCCCTCAGCTTTAATACACACACACACACACACACACACACACACACACACAATGTGTGTGTGTATGATGTAGAACTCTCTGCTCCTCCAGTACCACATCTGCTATGCTACCCACCTTGATGAAAATAGACTAAATCTTTAACACTTTAAGCCAACTCCAATTAATTTTTCCTTTATGGGTTGCCATGGTCATGGTGTCTCTTCACAGCAATAAAACTCTAACTACAATTTTGCCTATTTGAGAATTTTATACAATGTACCCCAATCATGCTTTCTTATCATTGCTCCCAGGTTCTTCCTCCCACATTCGTGCCCTTCCTTCTTAAAAAAATAAGTAACTAGCCCAATTCATGTTGCCCATATACTCACTGAAGCATCTTTAAACTCTCAATAACCAACCTCTTAAGGATAACTGAGTCCTTTCCACCCCTAGCCATCCACTGTGAAAAGCTGCACTTCAGCATCTTTATTACAATTCTAGAAGACTCCTTTCATTCTGTCTTCCTGCCTGGACTGTTACTTTTTGGGGGGTAGGGGTTAACAAAGAGGTCTTTAATGTCTCTTACTGTCAATTATGAGTCTACAGGACTGTTTTAAGAAAATAAAACCATGCCAGGTCCCCCAACTCATGCAGGAGCACCCTGTTGGACAAGAGGCCAGAATAGCCATGAAAACTCTAGGTAGACAGCCTGCTCATAGACACACAATCCTCTCCACACACAATCTCCTAGTGGCTAATGACCCTAACCCCAACCATCTTTACCTTTATCATTCTGTCTCAGCCCCAAAATCTAAGGAGGCACCATGCTTTACCAGAATCCATACCTACAGTTAAAACTCTAGTAAGGCCACCTACTGTAGAACCTTACTACTCAGTGCCTACCCATCCTATTCCAAATATCCTATCCCCTCATCCTCACCATGTCTCAATTCTCAACTTAGGGAGAGACTCCCTTTATCCAGCAGAGGCCATGCCAGACATGACAAATCCAAGTAGGCCAGCCAACAGACACCAATCTCTTTGCCCCTGCCCATACTATTTATAGTCATTCTTCCTCCACGTATCTCCATGTCTCAGACACCAACTCTAGCAGAGATCCTTACTCCACCAGAGGCTACACTGGCCACTGGAACCATAAGTATGGTAGCAACTAAGGAATGCCTCTTACTTCCTCAATTTTCCCACACCTATTCAGCAATACTCCCACACTTCCTCATCTCCATACCTCAACAACCAACTTGGACAAAGGCCCTCTGCTCCACCAGAGGACATACATTCATCAGAAGCCCAGAAGTCCCACCCTGAACTTGGATATAGAAACATTATGCTCAATCAGAGGACACACTGGCCAGAAAATCAGAAAGGAAACAGAAAGCAAGGAATAAAACACACATCTAACAATGATAAATTCAGAAATCAATACCTACGCCTATAATCATCACAACCCCAAGATGCCTAGACATCAACACAAGAGCACAACTGACAACAGCTAGGGAAGCATGCTGCCACCAGAGTCCAGTTATTCTACTATAGCAAGCCCTGAATATGGCAACACCTCTAAAACATAAGAAAAGATACTTAAAACCAACTTTATGAAGACGATAACAATCCTTTAAGATAAAATGAATAAATCTTTAAAGAAAGACAAGAAACAACAAACAAACAGTTGCAGGAAATGAATAAAACTGTTCAAGACCTGAAAATGAAAATAGAAACAATAAAATAAAACAAAACACAAACCATGGGACTGATAAAAAATTTAGGCAAGTGAACCAAAAGTACAGTCACAAGTGTCACCAACAAAACACAAAATATGTAAAAAATAATCTAATGTATTGAAGATACAACAGAATTAGATACATCAAGCAAAGAAAATGTTAAATCTAAACATCCATGACACAAATGTCCAGGAAATCTGGAATACTAGGAAAATCCCAAATTTAAGAATAATAAGAATAGAGGAAAAAGAAGAATCCCAGCTCAAAGATCCAAAATGTAATTTCAGCAAAATCATAAATTTTCTTAACCTAAAGAAGATGCCTATGAAGATGCAAGAGGTTTTCATAACACCAATTAGATTGGACCAGAAATAAAAGAGTCCCCTCACCACATAATAATCAAAGCATTAAACATACACAATAAATAAAAAATATTAAAAGCTACAATGGAAAATAACCAAATTACATATAAAAATAAACCAATCAGAATTACAACTGACTTGTCAGTGGAGATTCTAAAAGTTGGAGGGCCTAGACAGATGCATAGTAGATTCTAAGAAACCACAGATACAATTAGACCCAGCAAAATTTAGAATAACCATGAATGGAGAAAACAAGTTCTTTCATGATAAACTCAAATTTTAAGACAATCTATCCACACATTTATACATAAAAAAGTTACTGGGTAGAACACTGAGAACCAAGAAGGTTAATTATACCAATGAAATACCAGAAATAAGTAATTTCATACATGCAAAAATCAAAAGAAGGGAAACACACCAACATACACACTCATTATCTCAATATACACACACACACACACACAAACACACATACATCACCCCCACCAAGAACAAATATACCCAGGATTTAACCATCTTTGGCCATTGATATCTCTCAATATCAGTGATGTCAATTCCCCAATAAAAAGATACAGATTAACAGAATTGATGAGCTGACCCTGCGGATAGCCAGCCACAGTCACTGGAGATCAGGCTGACACATTGGTGAAGATGCAAATAAGCAAGCATGGAGCATAGAGGATATGAGTGCAGGAGAGGTGGTCTAATACTCATCTTTCCTGATTTGGTTTGGATAATGGAGAGATAAACTTCTCTTCCCTTGCCACTACAGTAGGCAGGAAACGTGGCTCAGGTGGAAGGGCTGACCCTGTCCCTCACCAGCTGCAGCACTTGGGAGGGTGGACCCTGAACTTTGTCTGGGCAACACAAAGATAACCCTGGTGCTAGGGAGATATGCAAGCCAGCCCCAAACGGGCATGAGTATGGGAGAATTGGCCCCAACACTTGTTTGCCATAAGGTGATATGGGTAATGGAAAGATGTGGCCAAATAACAGATTGCCACCTAGAGCAGGCAGGAGAGCTGGTCCAGAGGTCATCAGAGCAGGAGGGCTCTGCCTTTATTAGCACTGGGAAGAGCAGCCCCTGCACCTCACCTGAGCATCTCAGTAGAGTTGGCCCTGGATGTGAGGGATTCAGGAAAACTGCCCCAAAGGTTGGGTGCGGGGGTGGGGGTGGGGTAGAAGGAAAAGACAGCAGGTGGGCTGATCAGCTCAGAAATCCCTCATGCCCAGATCAAGATCTTTGAATTGGCACAACCCAATATCTACCCATCAATGAACTTGCAGTGCATAAAGGAACCGGTCCTACAAATCCAAAATTATTTCCATGACAAAGGGCAACAACAGATTATCTGAGAAAAGTCCCAGTAAGGTTCTAGTTTTGACAGAGTAGCAGAAGTCAGAGGCCTCATATTAGACCCATGAGTTATTGCAATAAACATTTGCAAGCAAAGAAAGGTAGACAAAACAACTGGGCATACTGTGATATAATACAGCTTCCACAGAGAGATTTTTATTTTATTTTATTTTTCTGTTGGGAGAAGGTTGCAAGGGTGGAGGACACGTACAAGGGGAGGGAGAGATGGATGAATTTGGGGTACATAATGAAAAATTCGCAAAGAACCAATAAAACATGTTTAAAATGTAATAAATAAATAAATGCTTAAATAACAACACAAATAAAACTAGAATGAACATAGAAACAGGATTCATCCTTCTGTTTCATTTGAGAAAGATTTCAATGTCAAAGATAGATGTTACCTCAGAGTAAAGAGTTGGAAGATTTTCTAAGCAACTGGTATGAAGAAACAAGACGGTGTAGCCATTCAAATAGCTAACACAATGGGCGTTAAACCAGGATGCTATCTATGACACATAAGAAGGTTAACCAGAAGAAGGGCCTAAGCTTGTGAGGGAGAAGAAAGCAATCATTGGAGGCAGAGTGTGGGCGGGCGGCACCTGGTTGGGAAAGGGAAGGGGGAGAGGAAAGGGGAACCTGATCAGGTATTGGGAAGAACAGGAGAGAAACCCTGAGGGCCAACAGAATCAATGGAAATATATGGAGCAGGAAATATTTTAAAAACACCATCCCACACTGATACTGGCTACTCTCTGGCCCCGACGGTCTTGTCGCCTCCATTGCTAGCACCATTCAGTGACTGTCCATCTCACAGTTTTCTTGTTGCGGATTCTGCTCACATTCCCAGCCATCTGCCCCTTGTGGTTAACTGTCACAAATCCCTGTAACCAGGTAAAATCAAAACTCTAGAGGCTTGTAATTTATCAGTAAGATTTATATCAGTAAATTCTCACCCCACAAAACATCCACAAAATGAATTCAGAGGCAATTGATATTGATATAAACTGCCCACCTAGATAAGACAATTAGTCCAGTAATTATACATCCTTTATAAGATATTCATAGCTACCTGTGACTATTTAAAGCCATGCATAATCTGAATCATCTTTCTCTACCTCCATCTTCCTTCCTTTTCTCCTCTCTTTCCTATATCTCCTCTCTAAAACTCCCAGCCCAACTTCTTTATCCACTGCCCATTGATTGGTCCCTTGAAATCTTTATCCATTTGGGGAAGTTTCTGCCACAAATATACATCCTCAGGGAATGGGAGGTGGGAGGGACCTTCTAGAATGTATCAGAGACTGGGAGGTGAGAGAATCTCAGGACTCAAAGAGGTACCTTAGATAAAATTCCCAATAGTGGGAAGAGAGAACTTGTAGAGTCCATCTCCAATAGAAAGGCAGGGCATCAAGTGGAGGGATTGGGTTGCCATTCCAAAGGCAAACACTCTGACCTAGAATTGTTCTTGTTTAAAAGAACTGCAGGGACAAAAATGGAGAAGAAACTGAGGAAAAGGAAGTCCAGTGACTGGCCCAATTGGGATCCATCTCAAGGGGAGGCTCCAAGGCCTAACATTATTACTGATGCTATGGTGTCCTTACAGACAGGAGTCTAGCATGGCTGTCCACCAAGAGGCCCAACAAGCAGCAGATTGAGACACATACAGATACGTACAGCCAACCAATGAAATGAAGACTGGAATGCCTGTGGTTAAATTAGAGGGGGAGGGTGTCAGGCTCTTAGAGGCAGGGGGATGTGGAATGGGATGAGGGACTGTGGGAGGGTGGACCATTAGGAGGTAATAACTGGAGTGTAAAAAAATAAAGCTAATAAAAAATGGAAAAATAAAACCATAAGTAATTGAAAGAGACAGCAAAGGATGATTCATAATCATCAAAAGAAAAATCCAACAAGATGGTATTTCTTTTTTTTTTTACATCTGTGCCCTGAATGCAAGGGCACTCATGTTTGTAAAACAAATGTCATGAAAGCTTAAATCACACATTGATCCTCATACATAGATAGCAAGAGAAATTTAATACCTCACTCTAACCAATGGACAGATCACCCAGACTACAACTAGCAGAGAAGCACTGATGCTAAAACTTGTTGTAAACCAAGTAGACCTAAAATATCTCTACAAGACATTTCACCCAACCTCAAAAGAATATACCTTCATAATACCTCATGAAACTTTCTCCAAAAATCTCATACTCAATTACAAAGCAAGTCGCAAAAGATACAAGAAAATTGACCTCTGTAACTGCCCTGTAACCTGTCAGACCACCATAGATGAAAGCTGTATTTCATCACAACTGCACACAAAGCCTACAGACTTTAGTAAATAAAAATTGGGTCCATACAAAAACAAACAAATTAAAGACATTTTAGAATTTCCAGAAAGTGAATACATAACATACCCAAACTGATGAGTCACAATGAAACCAGTGCTAACAGGAAGTCTATGGCTCTAAAAAACAAGTGGAGAAATCCCATATCAACAACTTAACAGCATATCCAAAGGCTGTAGAACAAAATGAAATATTCACATTCAAGAGGAGTAGATAGCAGGAAATAATCAAACTGGGATCTGAAATAAATAAAATAGAGACAAATAAATAATACAAAGAATCAAAGAAACAGAGATTTAGTTCTCTGAGAAAATCTACAAGATATACAGAGAAACCATTATCTAAACTACTTAAAGACTGAGAGCGAACATCCAAACTGACAAAATCACAAATGAAAGGGGATATGACACCAGACTTTGAGGAAACCCAAAGAAGCTTGAGGTTATACTTTACAAGCCTTTACTTCACAAAATTAGAAAATCCAAAAACAAAAAAAAAAAGCAGGGTAATTTTTGGATTTTATTGGTTGTTACTATTTAACAGAATTAAATCAGAATCTGGTAGATAATTTAAACAGAGATGAAACCGAAGGACAGTAGTAGTAGTCCATAAATGTCTCAAGAAAGAAAGAGAGAGATGGATAGAAAGAGAGAGAGAGAGAGAGAGAGAGAGAGAGAGAGAGAGAGAGAGAGAATGGACCAAGGCTCTACAGTTTTACCAAATGTCTATACTTCTCAAATCATTCCACAAAATAGAAGCAGAAAAACCATTGTCAAATTCATGTTTTGAGGCCACAGTCACCTTGATACCTAAACCACAGAAAGATTCAGCAAAGAAAGTAAACTACAGACCAATTTCCTTTATGAACATAGATGGAAAAATACTCAGTAAAATACTCACAATCTAAACCAAGAGCACATTTAAAAGATAATCCACCATGACCAAGTATGTTTAATCCCTGAGATTCAGGTATGTTTCTACATTAAAAAAAAAAAAGTTAGTCAGTGTAATCCACCATATAAAGAAACTGAAAGAAGACACAGACCACATGATGGCCTCATTAGATACAGAAAAGCCTTTAGACAAAATCTAAATGCAATAAAAGTCTTAGAGAGAGTAGGACTACAAGGAACATATTTAAATATAATAAAGGTAATTAACAGCAAGCCTATAGTCAAATTCAAATTAATTGAGGAGAAATTCAAAGCAATGCCACTAAAACGAGGCAAAGCAGTCCACTCTTTCTGTATCTCTTCAATAAAGAACTTGAAGTTTTAGCTAGAGGAAAAAAACAACTAAAAGAGATTAAGGGGATGTAGATTGGAAAAGAAGAAGACAAAGACTTGTTATTTGCAGTTAAGATGACAGTATACATAAGCCCAACAGTTCTACCAAGTATCTTTTACAGCTGGTAAACACCTTCAGGGCTTGGCTCAATACAAGATTAACTCAAAGAAATTAGTATCCATCCTATATACAAATGAAAGATTAGAAAAGACATCAGAGAAAAGGCATTTTTTTAATAGCTACAAAAATATTTTAAAAATGAGATAAGTCTAACTATACAAGTCAAACTCTAGTATGATAAATACTTCAATCTTCAAAGTAAGAAATTGAAGAAGATATCTGTGGTGGTTTGAATATGCTTAGCCCAAGGGGTGGCACTATTTCAGGTTATGGCTTGTTTTGCAGTAGATGTGGACTTGCTAGAGGAAGTGTGTCACTGTGGGCATGGGCTCTAAGACCATTTGACCTATCATCCTGGAAGCCAGTCTTCTCCTGTTTGTCATTGGATGAAAATGGAGACCTCTCAGCTTCTCTAGCCCTATGCTTAGCCCCAATTAAATGTTATCCTTATAAGAGTAGCCTTGGTCATGGTATCTATTCACAGCAGTAAAACCCACACTAAGTATCAAAAGAAATACAAAAGAATAGAAAGATCTTCCATTCTCATGGATTGGCAGTGTCAACATAGTAAATATGGTTATCCTACCAAAAGCAATCTACAAATTCAACACAATCCCCATCAAAATTACAACAAAATTTTTTAAAAGCCTCAAAAGGACAGTAGAAAAATTCATATGTAGAAACAATACACTTAGAGTAAGTAAACATGGACATGTTTGTGATTTAGCCACCTTAGATCAAGTAGAAGAGTAGAAGAATCAGACATGCTATAAATTTTAGAGAGCTACAGAAAGAAGGTGGTTAATACAGAACTAAAGATAAACAAAGATATGCGCCCAATACTCCTGGAGATTGATCCACCAACCAAAGAATACACATGGAGGGACCCATGGTGCTGGCCACAAATGCAGCAGAGGAGGGTCTTGTTATCCATCAGGGGGAGGAGAGACCCTTGGGCCTGAGGGTGTTAGATCCCCCAGTATAGGAGAATGACAAGGAGGTAGGACGAGAGTGGGTGGGAATACCCCCATAGTGGCAGAGGGAGGGCGGAGAGAATGGGGAGGTTCCAAAGGGAAGATCTGGAAAGGGGGAAACATTTGAAATGTAAATAAAATATGAAAAAAAAGAGACATGCTCAGAACAAAGAGATTGTAGTCTGTGATTTCTACATCAGAACAAAAATAGCGAGAAGAGAAGTGGACCAGGACCAAAAGAATTGTAATGAGAGGTCATCATTCAAGAAGTCTGTACAAACCTCATAGAGCAGGCCCTTTATCTGGTACCAGATTAGTGATGGAAAACTTACTTCCTTCTTTGCCCCCCATCAAAGGCTCCCCGAGGGACAGGTCTATACTTCCTAATTCTACACTACATTGGAAAGACACATGGCTTTGCAATATTTATGCTATTCTTTTTATTCACATATTTGAAAATGTAAGCTGTCATTTCTGTCTTTATAAGTTATTATACATCTTACATGTTATAGAAATAATTCATTGTAAAAGTTTTATGCATTATGACTTTTACATTAAGAAACTTACATAAGCACCTCCTGGTTGCCAGGAATGTATAAGGATTTTGTGATTTATTTTTCTAAATTACTACAAAATAACTCCATAAGGAGGATGAAATACTGCCATGTTAGGGGGAAATAAAATAAGCTCATTGATGTTACAAAGGATAATGGACAAAGGTCAAAAAGCAAGGAATGGGAGAATCATCATTCAGCCTGCATTCACCTAAGGTGAAACGACCTTGCCTCTAATTTTTGTGTTTTCCTGACTCTTCTCTTAGCTCAATGGTGTGTGCTTTACATGTAAATGGTTATTAATCACACAATTGCCTCTCATACTATATAACATATTTATTAAAAATATTAGGAGTTGGAGAGCACATAACTTTCAGGTGGGCTATTGAGAGTAAATTTGGAACTAAGGTAGGTCAAATCATTTCTGGTTTGAAAAGCTATTCTAATGTGTGGTGATGAACATAATTTCTTATTATGGCTTTCATTCAGCATTTTTGTGACATGCACACAGTTTAGCAATCATTCTCTGCAGATGTTCATGAATTATTGATCTAATCTCTGTTTAACAACCAAAACCACTTTGCTCCATTTTTCTATAAATGTTGGATATTATGTAAAAATACAAAGAACTCGATTATTCATGATTTAAAATTAAGCTTCCAAAGAAACCCAAAATATCTTAAAATAAATCAAAACTCTTCATTTTCAGATTGTTCTTGAACATCTAAAGCTATGTATACTTGCTACAGTGATGAGTAGGTGTGTCTTTGTGCTAAAAGCAACAGGACGGCCATACACAGGAAAATTTGGTACTGGAATCAATAAATTATCTTCAATCTTTGGTACAAGCTTCTCAGTTTTCCATTCAGGTAATATGGTGACTTAAGGACTTTACTCCTTTAAAATCACACAAATGTTAAAATTGGGCTCCTGTAAACTGTCAACTTTGAATCTCTGCCATGATTCTATTTTTGTAAGGCAAAAAAAAAAAAGTGGTGGGGAAGAGGTTCTTGTCAAATTTTGTTCCACCTGAACTCTCTTAGAGTATTCAAGGACAAAATTTGTTTTTCAAGTGTAAAAGGGTATCTATTTTTATATGCAAGTTTAATGGAAGTTTTATGCAAGTTACACAGTTACTTTGACTAATTCAAGCCTTTATAATACTGAAGCCTCTGTATATCGATTAATTTTATTCCAATTGAAATTGAAAGTTACTTTAAGACAAAATCACCTGAAAAGAAAATTTAAACAACCAGTAGACTGGAAGAACGCTGAGTTGTTGGTTGAATGAGAACTAACTGCTGAATTTGGTTTATGTAGAAAATGGGAATATATGGCTCACCTGCTCCTTGCAAGGCTATCCGTGCAATGGATAAACCACAGATTTTAATTAGGGAATGAGTTACTGTTCACAAGACCTCTGAGAAGATCTCTGGTTTACTTATTTTAAATATAGTATAAAATAACTTGTAAATAACTTGCTTTCTGAAAATCTCAGAAATTTGAGTTAAAAGCTTTTGCCGTGAAATCTTCACAGTAATGAGTATAAGAGAGAGACTGGATAAATGAAGGGGAGATGAGGCATATTTGGAAGGACTTGAATGGATAGAGGTCTTGAGTTTGTTCATTATTTTATCTTCTTCTGAGGATATAGAAGTCTAGAAGTCGACAATATATCATCAAAGACTTGGTGTCAAAGATAATCAATTCTGAAGGAGCTTGGACTGTAGATCCATTGAATGAGTGCTTGCTTAGAAGTAGAAATCCCTGGCTTACATCCCAGCACTGCAGATAATTTGAGCCTAGTATTGCACACCCATAACACTGAACCGGAAAGCAATGAAAAAGAGGCAGTTGGGTCAGAAGTTCAAGGTAATACTTGGATGTGCACCAAGGCCAGCTTGAGATACATATGAACCTGCCTCACAAAGCAAAAATCATTCTGAGGAATATTATTGAGAATATGTAAGAATTTTCATCCAACATTGTATGGAAATGGCATTTCTGAATTAGGAAGGAGTAAGACAACATTCCAGAAGATATGAAAATGTACAGCACTAAATATGCTCTTAGCTCCTCTGTAAGCCAGAGTTAAACTATGTTTTATGAATACTGACCTAATTGAGTCCCACACTGAGTATATTTCAAGAGCTTTCAGGAAATTTTTAAACATCCATATCAATTAAGCTACATTCAACTAAATTGAAGTCTGTAAAATAACTAATTCTGACGATATTAATAGTTGTCAAGTGACTTCACAGGAACAAAATGTCAGTGACAACCATAGAATGACTCTCAAAATGAGGGTGCATGAATGAATATGAGACCCTTTTCACTCTTTAGCAACTAGCTCAAATGATCGTTAGAAAAGAAACACAGCTGTCCCGCGCTACGGTCTCGCCAGCAAGAACGACGCGGCACACATAG